>JAGDQP010075665.1:0-10139 GCA_022664845.1 Lepisma saccharinum
TATATTTCTACATATCTCAATACCAACTTATATTCAATGATTCTTTTGTATTCGTTACCTTTCTATAATTTATCAACTCTTTCGGAAGCTTTTCTATGCAAATTCAGTCAAATTACATTTTATTATGCAAAATCAGTGTTTATATTTCTACATATCTCAATACCAACTTATATTCAATGATTCTTTTGTATTCGTTACCTTTCTATAATTTATCAACTCTTTCGGAAGCTTTTCTATGCAAATTCAGTCAAATTACATTTTATTATGCAAAATCAGTGTTTATATTTCTACATATCTCAATACCAACTTATATTCAATGATTCTTTTTAACCTCTCAATCTTCTTTCTCATTTCTTTTTTTCATTAACAAAATTAATTTCTTTGCGCCTGTAGGTATCTCGTTGAAGCCAACCCCACTATTATTTTTTTTTTTCATCCAAGAAAAAGGCAAATGCCCTGTGGCATTCCGGTGTACAAATGTGTGTTCCTAGCCGGGGAAAGGGGTAAGACGCAAGAGTTGTGAGTAGCAAAAACAATTAGTGACCTGTCAAATCCAAAAGTAAATTTGTGAAAAAAACAGAATGATTAATGATCATGGTGTACATTTGTCGGGTAACAGTCGGAGTCTCATGCAACAAGTTCGTGTTCAATTAATACGTAATTAAATCATGGTGTACGTGGCTAGGTGTATTCTACTGACAATTTGAATTAAACTTTTCAATACACTTCAACTAGTGGCCCACCTAAAATAAAAATGGTGTTAGGTTTCCTGTTTTGGTATTTGAGGGTTGCTTACGTATTTTTATTATTTGCTACACACTACAAGAAATCATGAACATCTTTCCAGAACCCAGGACATGTGATAATGTCTCCTCTTAAAGAAAAGAAAATTCCAACCCTTGCTCGTTCACGCACACACTCTCAGAATCACACACCGCCCACTCTACGTTAGTTGGGTGGCCTATCTTGTAGGCTTAGAAAAAAATCGTGTATAACAAAGTCATGTGAACATTATTTTGGCCATGATAGTACCTATTGCTTAAGCGATCTTACCGACCATACTCTCAAACACCCGTCTTTCCATAATTATCACGCAGAGTTCTTCCGTCGAATTTAACAGATTATCGACGAGGATTTTCCCAAGAGTCCAAACGAAAGTGTCGAGTATAATGTAATACGAGTATAAGATATTCTGAAGTAGGATCAGTTAACCTCTCCTTTCCTATCTCACTCGTATAACCGCTGAAAGCCCAGTACCGGAAATTACTTATGTGCTGTTTAGAAACATGTCTTTAATTTTGTGAAATGTTGAAGCTACAGTAAATATAACGAAAGAAAAAAATTTTGGTAAACTTTATTTTTATATGGGCCAGTCTAGTAACTTTGGACTTCGGCCCATCACGATTTTCCCTTTAGCCGTTAAAATCCACACCCGTGCCCCTGCCGGGACTCAAACCCGAGACCTTCGAGTCGTTGGCCTAGCGCCGTAGAACGCACGTCTACCTGGCTGGCATAATGATAGAACTGTCTACATCAATGTAAATAGAATTAATGAATGACTACTTATTTTCATTATCATGTTGCAGGGACAGCAATTACATAACAATTTTTAATTAAATGATTTATTCTCTGGATACCATTACAAAACACCAACAAGCAAACATCCTTTGTAAAGTCAAGTCCAGTTCTTAGAAACGTTTCAGTGAAACTAATGATACTAATTTGATGGACATCTCGAATGGGCTTTCTCAAGAACTGCTGCTAATTGATTGTGTCACGCTAATTCCAAGAATGGCAATTTCAAACTTCATGGGATCTTTTGTACAATAATTGCGACTACAAAACAAGTGCTATAAATTTTTCTGCCTGGGCTATCAACCTCTTTGGTATTTACCTAATATATTTGAAGGCACCAAACACTAAATAATATGTTTAATGTGTCCAATAACGTATTCACCCCTTTATTTTCAGAAACAACGAACGCATGAAGTGTTGGAACCTTTTATCTAAAAATTGTATGCAGTGACGAATCATGGTGTGGTCCCAGAAGGACCCCCTGTGAAGTTTCCCGGTATTAGTCATCGTCCTAGAAAAATACTCTGCATTTTCTAGGCATCGTCCTAAAAAATCAAAAGATCTTGAACATGAAGTCCCTCGGCCGAAATGAATCAAAATGTCTGCTAGGGTGAAAGTGCCTGAATTTAACGTGCTGAATAATATGTACAAAAATTGTCATGAAAAAGTATTTTAACAAATATATGAATCCATACACTTCATTTCAAGGTTAATTTGAATAAAACCAGCACTATCGTAAAAATATATTTAACATTTACAGGTATTTCAACTTACAGAAAAGAAATGGCGGCATCTTTCATAATCTTTTCCCTCAATAAACCACAATTTCCTCATATTAATGAACCGAGCAGCCGTAGCTCATTTGGTAGACCGTTGGTTTCGTATTGGGGAAGTTCTGGGTTTGATATCAGCTGTAGACCTTCCTAACTGTAGCTTCTCCATGGTTTCTCCTGTTACACCAGGCAAATATTAGACCCTGGTGGACTCCTTCTGCGTTATCCTATCCCAGCCTGCCATAGATGCCTAAAGGCTCTAAATAATTTCAAATTCAATTCAAATATGTTTTATTGATTTTTGAACAAATATTGCAAAGATTATAAGCTGTAAAAGAACTGGGAAATGTTTCAAAGAGGTACTATAGTTTTTATATCCTTTAAAACATCAGGACATTTATAGGTAGCCTCAAAATACGGAAAGTTGTCTTTTGTCCAATATCAACTTCACAAGCAAAATGGCAACTAAACTCACGAAAGTACTTAGCTTTCTAATTCAATTCCAATTATAATTATTGGTGATATGAGAACTATGTAGCCATCAAGTGATGAAATCCTCTTTCCATCAGTTTAGTAGACCCTATATCTGAAAGGTAAAGTTGCCACAATAATCATAGTCGACGCACTTCCATTTAAAACAGTTGAGATTTCTTCATTATTCGGGGGAAGTTGATTCAAAGTCCATTATTGTCTTAACAAACTTGCTATATTGAGTCACAGGTTTTTTTTGTGTAATTATTTTCTTCTTGTTTTTCAACCGGATAGCAGAACTGGAACGAAATAAAAAAGCAAAAGAAGACGTGACCTCAAATCTTGCAACGTTAATTTAACTCATTTCCCGACGTCATATAATAATAAAATTTTGCACAGCGGCGTAAGTCGGGTGACAATACAATATTCTATTGTTACTTTCATATATTTCTATATTTTAAAAGCATATTTTTTAATTTTTAAAATATGGACTTCTTTATCCTAAATTAAGTACTAGTCTGAAACTATGTTGCGTTTGAATGGTTGTAGAACACTTTAGGATTTGGGTCACAAAATATTAGCTTGAGAAAAAGTATCCGAACAACGAAATAACTCGAAAACAATAATTTTCTTAAAGACATTCGTACTGAAAAGTAAAAAATAATTTTGTTTGAGCATTACTAAAAAGAAAAGCCTGGGTCACGCCAAATCAAGAGTTTAAAGTGACTGTATATGAGAGCGCAGCTCTTGCTTTTCCTTTTAGTCATGAAAAAATATTATTTTTTTAATTTTTAGTACGAATAATTTAAGTAAAGTACCGGTATATCTTTAAAATGTTTTCTTTTAATTATGTTTCTTTTTATCCGTAACTGGGTATAGAAGGTACCGCACCTTCCATTCGTGTTAGTGCTTCTTCTCCTTCAAGATTAATATATCATTTTATTTTTGGGGGATATCTCACAGACTAAAAACGAGTATTAGGAAACAACACAGCACGATATGAACGGAACAACAGAGAAACAGACCAGGGGACCCACCATTCCCAACATTTTTATTCCTACTCCTTTTTCTTTTTCTCTCTCCATCTCTCCCTTCTAGACAGCAAACAAAGAAAACGTTTTTCTAGAAACAAGTATGTAGAACTTGTGTGAGATCAAAATGATAGGATATTTTTGTATCCAGCAAGGAAAGGATGTGTGGTAGACCCACACACACACGTTCGCTTACTCGTCCACATTGGTTTCCTTTATTTATAAGGAAATCAATAGTGGGTTCTGCCCATATGGTAGTCATGTGGGTTGGGTCGCTAAGCCAACTACTCGAAGGTCCTGGATTCGAATCCAGGATGGGGCGTGGATGAGACTTTTAACTAGCATCACATTCATAATCGTGACGGGTCGAAGTCAAAGTTACCAGAAGTGACCCATACAAAATAAAGTTTACAAAGTTTTTTTTTAAATGGGTGTTCTGCCTAAAAAATTTGAGTGTAAAAAATTTTGTTATATCAATGTCGTAATAAGACATTTAGATGTGACTGGTGACCAATCTGATCTGTCTAAATCCAATGTACGTTTTCAAAGCTCAACTTTAACCCTTTTAAAAGTCATATCACTCTATGTCCGAGAAAATGTTGTAACTGTGGTAAGATTACCATTAAGATACCAGACTACCAGAACTTGGTATTGTTAGATGCTTTTAAGTATTTCTTATGTTAAGTAGATAGGGATAACTGTTGTATACATCCTTGATTGTATCTATTTTGTGTTCCAAACTTGCATGGGATATTTTTTAATTGTATTTCCCACGATTCTGTAAAGCGATAGCAAAAGATTCCAAACACTTTCAACACTACAATCTACACCTGAAATTTGAAACACACCTTGCCTCATACTTATAAAACCCTTAAGCCCAAAGAGAAACCGATCCTACCGACGAACGACAAGAGAAAAATTTGTGATAAATAAAGATTCAGCGACCTGGAACGGATATGAGTAAACCAACATCTCTACTCTTCCCTGTTCCCAAAATTCTACTCGAGGCTAAAGGACAGCAAGTTTCTCATTCCACGAGCCGTGTTGGAATGTATCCGTGCGCAAGCCGAATGTTTCAGACTCTACATCCCTAATCTTGCTAAACATGGCGGTAAATCAGCAGCAAGGTGAACTACAATCTCCTCACACATGGCAAAGATAGAAGCAAGACTTCTGACGTAAAAAGTTGACTTCCACGAATGTCGAATTAGGACTGGAATACGCTTTCTACCAAAAGTAAGATCATTTAGTTTTCTTACAAAACCAGGTCCAAGATAACCCCGCCCAGGTACTTCTCGTAAAGACCCGAGATTTTTGGAGTATGAAAAGAGGAACTTTGTCTGAAGTCAGAAGCCACCAGAAACGGCAGCCACTCTTACCTGACTTCCTAAACGGTCGTACTTCGCGCTTGCGCTCGTGCGACTCTTTCCACCCCGGCGGTACTTCAGTGCTGAGCGTTGGTGCCCATATTGACGTTCTACTCGTAGAATCAGACCCCTGCGTATGATGCTAAGTTTTCGTCTTATCCCATAAGAGATTCCTTATCCAAAGGCAACCACAATCTCGGGACGGGCGTAAGTCATAGTGTTGTTACCGCCCATACAATTCATTTTATCTTATCTGAGAAACTATCTATGAAGTCACAAGTACCCAGCAACCAAACAGCCGACCCCGACATATTAAAATGAATTCACCTATAGTAGATGATATACGCACCACACTATATATCAATTGTATCACCATAATTTGGGGATACGAATAACAGTTAGTATCGACTTTTGATGAAAATACGATGCTGAGAACATTTTAGAACGTACTGCATGCACCCAAATTATGTTCGTGCTCCGTCTGTGTCCCCAACTGTCGTTATACATTGCCACCCTGACATCAGTCTGTATCAGGTTTTGGTCTCGAATCTACCCACAACCTGCTCAGGCAGAGTGCTTGCTGAGACATTATTACTGAGATTTGTAATGTGTTGAATCCTAGATGCTTATATGCCTCAGGAGTACTTATTAATTAACTAACAATTCTTATTCTTCTTGCCTAATCCCTGCATTTCAGTTGAATGTTCTCTGACTCTTATCGAGAATTTAATTAGAGGTTGCTCAAGAGATATAACTACTGTTAGGGCCGATTGCAAAGACGGAGCTTAGACTTAGTCTAAGTTAGGCTTAGACTTCAACATTAATTTGGAATGCAGCAGTTTAACCCACGTCTACGTCTTTGCAATCGGTGCTAATGTTTTATTATCGATTTGATCTCGTTTTAAAGAAATCATGAGAGGGATCATTTCGCCAAAGCATTTGAAGTTCTTGTTATTGTATAAGCACTAGCAAAACATTATATAACTTGGGGATATTAAACGTGAAAAATAAATCTTTCTTTTTCGTAGTTCGTACTTCTGAAGCTTATATAAAAAGAAAGTAATGAAGGCATTTCTTGAGGTCAAGAGTTTATAGAAGGCTGCGACTTCCGATGGTTGGGAGGAGTTATAAGATGTAACCAAAGCAAAATGAATGGCTTCCTTCCCATGTTTTGTGGCCGGAAACAAACTCTCTCTTTCTGCCAGGGCTACGCTCCGGCGATTCTTCATCTCGCTTCGCTACAGTGGATTCTCCCTATCAAAAAATGGCATTTACGACACAATTCTCTCTGGCTCCCGACAACGTCCACGTCTATCGAACAATAGACAGTGCTTCTTCTGCGCTCTTGGATTCTTACTTCACCGAAAAGAAAAGAAAGATTTTTCGGGGTCTCCTGTGGGAGAATTGTAGAAAGCTCTCATTCTTCTGCAACCTTAATGGACTACGCAAAAACTCTTCCAGATCACTTGCACTCTTAAGCTCTTGCCTCTTGCATACGTTTTTGGTTGGTTTCCTTCTGTTACTTCGCTTCTTATGCCACTGAACAGACTTCATACTCATCAATCTAAACCAACAATCTTTCAACTTCACTTTTTTATTACATGAAGACGTTGTTATTCTACAAGACAATTACCTTAAGAACACAAAAAGGATTATTTTCTGCATTATAGCCAGAGCTGAAACTGCGTCACTTTTGGCGTGACAAAAACTTGATCGAAATAACCCGGTCTTGACACAAATGACCAAGCTGACTAGATGCTCCGGCGAACCAATGATCGAAACGACCCAATTGATCAGGTATCCCGGTCTTGAGCCAATTGCACCTGGTCTTCTTCCTCTAGCTTCAATAATAAGTACTGTAATGTTTGGGATACCTTAACAAGTAAGCTCATGTAGCCTATCTTAAATTCCAAGTGGTGATCTATGTGCGTATGCCTATGTATATAATCACATTATTAATAAAGAGAAATAAGTTTGAGTTGCGATTGTACTAACAATCGCAAAGTTCACTGTTCTCTTGATAACATTTTAGCCATGCAAGCATTATTTTATATAAAATAGGCTGGTAACACTGCCACCGGCTGTACTTAGCTTCGGGAAAATACACAGTACTTGTGTCGAATAATGTTCATGCCAAGATTGGTGCTGTTAGGTCTAGCTGAATAGAAGCAATTTCAATAACTGGTTATTTTTTTCAACGTTACAGCAAGCCAAATGCTGACTAAGACGGGGAATTTGTTTGGGCCATTGTCGGGGCCCCGACTAATAGTCGGGACATTGTTGGGGGAAGGTCTGTGCTGACCCATCAGTGACGTTCTGTCGTCCAGCTATTTTCCTGGCCGCCGTCGGTCCCCCGACTTGCGTCATAGGGGCGAAACTCTGTTTAGTCTTCGCCCGCCGACGTCGACGGTTCGACTTTCGTCAATTAAATGCCGACGTGTCGCCTGGTTTTCTAGGGTGCTGGTAACACTCAACTACTACACCAATCAAGACTGTTGCGGCGGCTCTGAGCTGGTGTAGCTAAGACCTTTTGAACGACACCTCATGAATCTCTCCTGCGTGAAGACCTTGTGGTTCATGAGATATATTTTAACATGGGCTGGCAACACTGACAACGTAGCTCCTGGGGAGCGGTAACATCCGCAATATGTTCCTATTGAGTCTAACAATGTTTATGCCAAGTCTGGTGCTCCTATGACTAAAATAATGGAAACAATTTATAAAAATATAATTTATAGAAAATCGAATTGCAACACTGGTAAGTAGCTTGCTTGGTAACATAGTCTCTCTCAGTGTTTTTGTATTGTGTCGAATAATGTTTACGCCAAGTTTGATGCAGCTAAGTTTAATTGAATGGTAGCAGTTTAGACAATTGATTTTTTTTTTAAGAAAATGGGCTGACTACACTGACCCACTACACCATTCAGGAAGGTTCCAGAGGCTCTGAGCTAGTCTAGCCAAGACCTTTACAACAACACCTCATACATCTCTCTACACGTTGTAGTTCCTGAGACACGGACGGACAAACCTTTTGCTATAGCTTTGCTATTAAGGGTACTGAAACATTTATATTGAATTTATTTATTGTAGATTTAGAAAATATAATTCTTCTCCTCACAGGAGACATGGATCCTCCACACAACCACGTTACCTTAACCTGAAATATATTATAAATATCCTGCTGAAATTTGAATTTAATTTGTAAGGCCTTTAGGCAACTTTGTCACAATCAACCGGATGGGTGATAATTGTTATGCTCCGTTATAACGTACCATACGTGATAACGTATCAAAACGTTTTAATGTTGTTTGATTATAATTCGGTTAATTAATCTGGTTACATTGTTTAATTGAATGAAAGATATTTAATATGAACATTTTATTTCGTTATATTGTTGAAACAGTGAGACAATTGTGAGCTGTGTTATGAGGATAAAATGATTTAACTAGTATAATAGTCAAAGCACAAGAAAATCAATAAACTCATGCAAAAGAGGGTACCATAGCGAACGTAATTTATTCCACAAAAAGTAGTAATGATGGATATAGCGAGAAATTAATATTAATTGTTTAAAAAATCGAAGAACTATAAACAATATATATATATAACAAGTTTGTCCACTTCCAGTCTAATCCAATATGGACCAAATTTTCAGTTCTAACTCAGCTTTATACGCCGCTGTGTGGTCCGTTCTTTTATTTAAGTCTTCATTGCGAAGTTATTCATACACTGCATATAATAGAAAGTACTGCAAATAATATTTACGTCTTTTGCAAGAATTAAGACATAAATAAAAAGGGGCGTAAAAACTGAGTTAGAACCGAAAATTTGGTCCATATTGATTTAGACTGAAAGTGGACAAACGAGATTAAGTGTCCTCTCCGCTTCCTGGCTTCATACGTTCATGACATTTTCAATGGCAGCTGTCAGCTCAGTATCGCTTTTAGGTAGAGGTCATTGGTGTAAGTAGTGAAGGAAGTATGATATTATCTTGATTGGCAAGATGGTGGCGAACTAGAAGAAAGCTGCTGAAATTTCCTATGCATATTTTACAATATTCCAAAGTTTTTCTCGGCCTTTTCTTCAAGAAAATTTATTCACAAGGAACACTACCCAAATGTAACACTCCGATTTTGATAAAATTTGGCAGGTAGATACTACACATGAAATAAAAGAATACGTGTTTTCTTATTTCTGCGGAAAAACGCTTTTAGAGGGCAAAAGCCCACACGCAAAATTGTGAAAGTGGCCGCCCGAAAGGCGAGAAGAAGTGGACCGAAGTGAATGAAATTGTGCACAGAGATGGTAGACGTAAAATGAGGGAATACGTGTTTCGTATTTTCCTGGAAACAACGGATGGGTGGGGCACAGACCCCTCCAAATATTTGATCACGAAATATCAAAGGTGCTAATAAGTGTATGTCAAAAGTGCCGAAAGGACATGGAGAATTGCAACGAAACTGTGTGTAAGGACAATACCAAAAAATAAGCGAATACGTGTTTTTGATTTTGTGCGGAAAAACAGTGTGGGGACAAGACCCCCTTCGTAACGAAGGTAAATATTACCGCAGGAGCGAAGGAAGGAGTGGACCGAAGCGAATGAAATTGTGCATAGATATTGTAGATGTAAAAGAAGGCAATACGTGTTTCCCAAGTGTCCCCTCCGATTTGCTTCAAATTTGGCACAGCAACAGTAGACAGAAAATAAATCGACACGTGGTTGGTTTGTTTATGCGGAAAAACATTGTAAGGGAGTAAAAGCCTCCACACTTCCGAAATATTACTATCAAATACGCTATAGGTAAGAAACGGCTAGTGTGAAAATAGTGAAAGTCTGCAAATGCATAGATGGCTTGAAAGTAGGAAATACGTGTTACTGTGTGTCCTCGGCTGTTTTGGAGAGGCAAATAACTCTTCAAACA
>JAGDQP010075666.1:0-10138 GCA_022664845.1 Lepisma saccharinum
TGTGATCAAAATAAAACATGAGAAACAAAAGACAAAAATAATATATAATTAACGAATAAAAAGTAATTCGATCCTCAGTCGTGATATCCATGTAGAGAGAAGAATTGGCTGTTGAAGAGTCGAACTAAGAGTCTTTTGCTGTGGGCGTTAAGACGGAACATATTACGTCACGGATTATCAGATTGTGTTGTTATCAAAGCAGCGAGCCTAATGTGCCAAAGGTTTTCTTGCTCAAGTTTAGACTGTTACTGTCGCGTTGCGCCTCATGTTTCCTATTTCCCATTCGTGTTGAAATGGATAATAATACGCCAGTATGAAGAGAAGTCTTGTCGTTTAAACCTTTTCCTGTGATTCGAGACTGTATCAATTATAATGTAAATTTTAAATTCGGTACTCCACAAGCTACTAACAAAGATACTGTATGATTTGTTGAAAATAAAGCTAAATTATGGATGAAGCTAAGTTGTAAAATTTTCTTATGTTTGTTGGTGAATTTCTTGCTTAACACCAACAATATAATATGAAATATACATTAGCACACATATACATTAACACACAAGTATTTTATACAGCTATGAAGAAAAAATATCATGTGCCTTTATCGAGGATTTGAGTTTGATACTGAACCAGGTATTAGCATTTCAAGAAAATCAACAATTTGAGCTTATAGGTATTCCATTCAAAATTGAATTTTCTTAATATTTTTTTAAACACAGAAGTCCATCCTTTTAAATATACTTGAAGTGAAATAAAAGGATTATTTAAAGCAAAGGTTATAGAGGGGATCCGTTTATTTAAAGCAAAGGCTTAAGCAGAAAGTCCCGTGAATCTTTATGCAACCGCTCTGTCCTCATGTCGACAACTTCCAACGCAGAAACTACTAACACAACATAAATCATGATGACATGCTGCGTTTCCCTTATTGACTGTCTCCTGTGAAGCAATTGTTGGGAATTATTTGAGCAAAAACAATTTAAAAAATAATTGAATTTTAATTTTATTTAAGGTTTTCACGCATCTAAGGCTCAGGCCGGGCTAGAAGAGGTGCTGGCCAGGGCCTATGCTGAAGTTGTCAGCCCGGTTAATCGCAGATCTTCTGTTCCATATTTAAGCCGTTTGTACTTCCTATCACCAGCTCTTACGCTTCCTTCTCTGTGTTTTGTAGCCATCTGATAGAAAAGAAAGAAAAACTATGGAGCTCTAAAACAGAGAGCAATGGATATAACACGCAAGTTGCATGACATTAGGCGTAGTTATTTAAATAAAAAATAGGAGCCGGTCATTCTGGTTGAAGTTTCTCCTGCTTTTCCTCAATCCCACTAAGAAAATACCCAGCCCTGTGGTTCAGGTAATAACGTTACGGACTTCAGGTTAAACCCAGCCGCCGACCATCCAGACTGAGGTTTTATCTCAGTTTTACCAAGCAATTTCCGGGATGGTTCATTAAGGCACCTACTCCATCCTAGCTGATTCATAAATACAAAGGCTACAAGTAAATTCAAATTGAATCACTAAGCATATGCTGGGATGGTACCTTAACATAAGACCAATGCCACTTCCATATCAATTCCCTATCCTGTTATTTGTCCCTGCCGTTGTTGTTAAACACTCATTTAGATCTAAATGATCTATTATGAGATTTAGAAATAAAGAAAACATCTTTAAAATGGCAAAACTTAATCGTTCATTGATTGGTTCTTCTGTCCTACTAAATGAACATCAGTACAGCATGCTATACATTTACAAATCTGTGAACCAAATAATACATATTACGAATTATTGTTAGTTTCTTATACGGTGTAAAATAGATTTTAGATACAGGTCCAGGGTTTGAAATCAAATATACAATAAAAGCATAACGAAACATAATCAAACAAATTTGTTCATTCACTGGCTAGTCTGTGCCAATAAATGAACATCAATAAAACATGCTGTTCATTTACTGGTTTTCTTCAGTTCTATAAAGTTTCCACCTTGAATTTCACTATTGGTTGTTTGCACTCTTTGTTAGAGACTAATTGGATGACGTAGTATAATTCTTCAGATGCCCCCATGAATGAACGGGTGTTCATTTACTGGTTTATGACAACGAACAGTTCCATTACATGAACATAACAATAATAAATACAGCAAATGCCTTACCAAGTTTCAGAGAGCCGTAAAATGTACTTTTAAGTTTCTATTTTGTAAATATTCATAATCCGATGGGAACTGATATTTTAACACCGCGGTAAACCTATTCTAAGTAACGCCATAAATTGGTTATCTTAGTGAATTCAAGCAAAACCTTGAAGCACTTGGCACAGTTGTTCTCCAGGAGGCACTGGACAAACTAGCAGGTTCTCCTCATGAACTAATGATTGAACAGCTACTTGAAAGGTTTCTGCAACACTGAAGTAAAAAAAGGGAAGAGGAAACAGCCAACAAATAGCTTGTTTGAAACGAAAATATCTGGAAGTGTTCAATCACTGGAGTATGTTCATTTAATGGGCCATTCACCCTATTTCTGGAAAACAATGTTTGTTTATTTTAATGTTTAATACACGCAATGTCGAGTAAGCATTAACGAACGAAGGCGGGTTAGTTATGTTAGGTATTTCCGTTTATACTAGTTATGTTTTCCGAATTTTACTAGTTAGAATTTCCTTGTAAAAGAAGTTAAGTATTGAGGACAGGGCACAGATAAATGTCGGAGTAGCGAAGGCGCGTTAGTTATGTTACGTTAGGTATCTCCCAATTTCACATTTTGCACTTACCTTGGTACTTGTACAGTATCTCCCCTTGGCATATTCAGTTTTGCTGCTGCCAAGGGGAACTTGAGAACTACATTCTTTTTTGGCAGGATTTGGGCTCTTGGGTATTTTATATAAGGAGCTGTAAATTTGGAAAAGTAATGTCCGAGCGTAATTACGCATCACAAGCATTTTTTTATTATTTAAAAAAAACATTGTGTCAATTGTCGGGTTCTGGGGTACGCGCTGTTCTCATTTCTGCATACAACTCAAAGTTTTCAAGCAGAAATCAAAGAAAGACTTCAACTGAGACTTTCAGTGAAACTTCAAACACAATATATCAAGTTGTTATGGAGATACGCCTGAATAACTATTGGGACCCCGCGAAAAATGAACTTGTGGGGTTTCGATACAAAAGGGGAAGGGATCCAAAAACTACTTATAAATCTCAATATAATAAAATAAACCTTTGTCCATGGTGTTTTCATCGGGTAACTATGTGGAGTTCTGGGGTACTGTGGACTATCCACAATATCGACAATCGAAGTTCGTCCGATTCGTTTAATGTCAAAATGCGCAGTACCATACGATGTTACATTAAGTGAAAATTCAAAGTAGATAATTTAAAGAGTTACTGCACGGGGAACATTTGACCCCACGATCACGGGTTAAGGGGTAAAGACGACAAGCTAATCCAAAACTAACCGTGAGAGTAATCACGTAGTTTTAAACTATCACTTTCAAGCAGAGAACAAAGAAGGGACTTCATCTGAGACGTTCAGTGAAAACCGGAACACAACATATCAAGTGGTTATCGAGATATGCTCGGATAAGTATTGCGACCCATCATAACTGAGTTTGTGGGGTGTTGGTACCAATCGGGAAGGAATACAAAATCTACTTACAAATCCCAATGTAATAAAATAAAGCATTTTTACTCACAATTGTTTCAGCGGGTACCTATCTGGGGTTCGGGGTATTGAGGCGAATCCACAACATCGACTATGGAGGTCCATTCGACTCGTTTGTAAACAAAATGTAAAGTACCATAGAAATAGAGTATTACATTAAGTGAAAAATTGAAGTACATAAGTTAAACAGTTACCGAGATATGCTCGTCTAAATTATTTTACCCCATGGTAACAGGGCATGGGGTACGGTAAGAAGACGATGAGCATTCCAAAAAGAATCAAGAGTTTCATCACATTGTAATAAACTATCATTCCTACGAGACTCAAGGGTACATGTGTGAGGTTCTAAAGTATCATCAGGAGGTGTTTTATAATGTGTTTGGTAAAGCTTAGTTATACTTTAAATTATGCAGTTGAGTGATGAAGGAAATATGAAGAGGAAAAAAAGGCAATAATTGAAAAGTCATTTTTACTGCACAACAAGGAGGAAATAAACGAAAAATTAAAGGAGAAAACGGAATCCTAAGAAAACAGATCATATCGATTACGTGACATTATCTGTAAGGTAATGATTATTACATAATGAAGAAATGTGACATACCGACTGAAGTTTACGTCAAATTAAAATCTTTAAAATGAATTTATTCATTCTGGAATCTTCGGCTCAGACCGGGATGAGTTAGGATGAGGAAAGTAGCGGTCAGGACCCTAGTTTCAATCCCAGCATTCGCCTGCTGAAAATGAGGGAATCCCTTATCAACCGCGGGGTTCGAAAACGCCTATCCATTCATTGCCACTCCAAAATCTACGTCGTTACTTCCTGGAATACAACGGTTAGGTAAGATTTTCATCGAAGCAGCTAGTACTGTCAGTTTCAAATAAATAATAAATGCTTTAGACTACAAAGATACATAAGCAAACAAATTCCTTGTTTCAATAATATTTTCGAGAAATTCAATAAAGAGTTTAGAAAATTATTATAAAAAGTTCAAATGAGATAAAATAGATAACGTACAATTGAAAAATTTTCCGGGAGGAAAAATATTTTTCTTTTTTAAGAAAGTGTGGTAGAGAATTAAACAAGTGTACACTTCAATCAGTCTGTTAAATGTCATTGAATTATGGACTTTAACTTATTTTTTACAACTCATTTTCAAAACCGTGTAAATTCTATGAGAATATTGTAGTTTTGGATGTATATTGTACTATCAACAATTTAGGTGATAGCTATTCCTAGTTTTTAAAGTAAGGAATATGTAAACATTTTTTTTACATTTGAGTAGTCAATATAAATAGATTGCTGTTTGGGATATCTATACCCAAGCGGCCATATATATACTTTAGCTACTACAAACTTTATTTAATGTAACCTAGGACGATCCTATATATATTTATTTATAAACCCATTCGATGAAACTCAAAACTCGATATTCATCCACAGTGTCAGAACCCCAGGTGTCTACTCCCTGGAACCACCTTGAGAAATAAATTAATGCTTTTTTTCAGGGTCTTTTCTAATGTAATTTCTGGATTCTTTCCTCTTTTGTATCGAATCTCCTTTCTTGAGATTACAATAGTTATTTAGACATATCTTAATTAACCAGATACCCTTTCACCAGGGATTCTTCCACACCACCAATACATGGTGTATTCCCCATAATTCTTGAGTGCACACGTCCAACTTTAAAATAACTTTACTAGCGATTCACGCGAGGCAAGGCGAAGCGAGAAGTGGGTTGTCCTCTCTCTCGCAGGTGTCCTGGTAGAATTTGTAACGAGAAATCCTTGAAGTTGTACTTGATTTCCGATGATGTTTTTTTTTAGTAAAAATAGTCTAATAATGATTAAGATTGCCTTCTTGTAACTTAATTGTAAACAGGTTTACTTGAAGCTTTAGTTTGGCTAAGGGCTCGTTTTTCATTGCCTGGTTAAAGTTCAGGTTAGCTAGTAACTAACAGTTAAACTCTAACTGGTGGTTTACCCGTTTTTCAATGTCTAGTTAAGGCATAACCAACAGTTAAGTTGAGCAAACTTCTAGTTAAATACCCCTACTTCTTCTTTCAGTTAGCGCGTTAACTAGAGGATTTAAAACCGTTTGGCAATTGCCACCTGTGAAAGATGTTGCATATGATTTCAGATTTACTCTCTTCCAATGATGAGGGTGACAGAATTACATTGGAACGCATAAATTGAACTTCACGGTTCTTTACTCACATTTTCACTTCTTTTTTTTTACATTTTTTGCTTCAGTTTCAGTTAACTGCGGTACGAAAATTTTCGTTTAGTGATAGGCGGGGCATGAAGTTGTGTTTGTACTTCCCCAAAATGTAGAAGTTACAAGAATGTTCGAAGTGTGTGGTGTTAAAACGCGAAAACTTTACTTTTGGAGCTTCAAAAAATATAAAACTTGCAGGAGAAATGTAATATTTTCAATGTGCAGAAGTATTCAAACGGTAAATATAACAAAGGTTCGAGTCAGGGATTGCAAATGTGAAGGAGCAAAAAAAGAGTATGGAACTGTACTTCCGAGTTGTGTGAGAGCATATTGAATGAATGTTAAAAATCAGGTGCATCGCGCGTAATTAAAAATATTTGTCTTCACTACTCGACATGTATCCATAATTTTTCTAGCAAGATGCGTGTCATACATAACATGAAGTGTGTGGTCTTTGGTATTCTTCCGCATGTCGCCATATTTGTACGTGCTGATCAATTCGAGTGCGTATTTAACGAAATAAGATTTCGAAACGCTTTTTGGATTGCTAGTTGTTGCTAGTGTTGTGTTGTGAATTATTTACAAGGGAATGAGTAGTGTGGAGCGTACATGTCGATAGTTGACAGAAGCTCTGGTTCCAAAAGTCAAGAATATCCGTATGATTTCGAGACAAACTCATAATATTCCCCAAATGACAATGAAAATAGACAATAAAACATAAACGATAAACTTGCTTTATGACCCGCCGCTTCCACAAGTTATTGACCCATGTGTACAAACTATACCACACATTACCCTGCATATAATTATTATTGGCGCCTCTATAAACTCCTAGTGACAGCAAAATAAAAAATGGCAGGGAAAGTTGTGTCTATTATTTCGTTAAATATTCAAGGCAGTTGTTCAACACATGAACATGGCGGTGTTGGGGACTACTAATGGTATTATGAATGATACCATTTTGCTACAATAATCATGGACATCGTGTTGAGTGAGTGAATACAATTATTTAAGTCAGGTTAGATAATTTTGTGGGTCATACGCGTTGCGCATGGCGTTTAACATATATTCCATGTGCTCATCCCCGACACGCAAGTAGCTGAATAGTCCCAAGTACTTTTCGCTCTTTCAATCTCATTTCATAATTACATTACCCGAAACTTCGTTATATTTTGTAATTCAACACTTCCACCCACGTTGGAAATGTTTGTTAGATTTGTGTTGCAAATTTTAGAGTTTTTTGCGAGACATTAAGTGTACGGCCGGTTTCACCAACGCTGGTTAAAGATTTAACAAACCGGTAAGCACATTTAACGTCTGATTAGGAGAAATGACCGTTTCATCAACATCGGTTAACGCTAACGGTTTGTTAAAGCTGTCGTTAACTTTAATCATCAGATTTTCGTCGATGTAATATTTAACGGTCCGATAGTGATTGTATGTCTCGAAAGTTTGAAAACAGGAAACAAGAAGTGGAAAGCATAAACACAGAATTGCTTGATGAAATATACAACTTTGCACAATGCATTTCAATAGTATTAAAGATCAAAAACATCGAAAAGCAATGTTGCCTGCTTTGCGGTCAATGTACATACGATGTTCGAGTATGTTAAGGGGTCTATATGGGTATGCTTAAAAAGACGCGCTCTAAAGAATGGCTTTACAGGAAAAGTAGACGTGTGCGCTACGTTTTAGGCCTAAGGTATAAGAAACGAACTTGATCATCGTTTTTAACATATATCATACAAAAGAAAGGCAATCTTGTAAATAAAAAAAAACGCCCGAAGTCGCTTTACTACTCCTTTGTAGACGTCGTCTTAACGATTAACAGAATTCCTTTTAAATAATTTCAGGAGAATACTTTTCTCTAATACGTGTTTGTATATAGTTTACAAAACTGTTTCGGAGAGGTAGTACATGCCAGAAACATCGATTTAAGATATTTTTGGGAGGGGAAATGATGTGACATAACGATAGTTATTCATCATACTACGTACAAGGAATGATTTTCCGTCGAGTATATCTCCTTTAACTATTGCCAATAAGTCATTCCTGTTAATATTAAATATTTCTTACTTTTAGCTACTTTTGTTATATGGCGCTGAATGTATTTGCAGTTGATATTGACATTATTTCGGATCCGTGGAATGAACAATATGGAGCAAGGATGATGTGAATACAAGAACACGGATACGCCCTTCAATAATGTATCCCAATTCTGAGTTAAGTTCAATTTAGGTAAGCGAAAAAAATGTAAAATTCACATGAGAAAGATTTAGGCCATGAAAGTATGAGACTGAAATTGCAACAAGTAAGTGCAATTAATTAGCTACTTCCGCGTTAGAGCTGAACACAAAGATGGCCTCTTAAATGTGATGTGCTTCAAGTATAATGATAAAATAATTACCCTGGCTTTACCTAACCTATCTACTCTTTCTAGCGCCCCTCAATATCTTTCTATTAATTATGTAACAAGTACTTGATATTCATCACACGAAATCACGCTATTGATATTCCCCATGTGTAAAGTTAATAGATTACGTATTTATGTAAATTATGATTAAGTATGGCTTTTTGAAATTGAATTTGGGTTGCTGTCTACCGCTAGGTATTTACAGAAGTGTCGAAGTAAATTATTTGTATGGAAATGAGTAGTATAAAACGTACGTATTTCTCAGTAGCTCGGTGACCTAAACTGAACTTGATCCATGAGCCACCCTGTTGCTTGACTTTATTTCATTATACTTCCATACATCCGAAATTATATAAATAACAACATTGGAACTACATTTAATGCCACAAAACAGAAGTAGGTAACATAAAGTATTACTTCCATGAAATAAATGAATACTGGCTAATCCTGTCTGCATTTATAAGAATCACGGACTTCAACCTTTTGAGCACTGCAATTTGCTATGTAAACGAAAGTGGAAACAAAGTATTAACATATTCATACATAAGAAACATTTTTCAACTCATCTGTTTCTATTCTCTAGTGTGTCGAAAAGATATATATATATATAGCCTATATATATACTGAAACTTGCTTCCGTAAGTCGGGAGAGGATAATATTCTAAACTTGTCTACTGTTACGATTTGTAATATTATTTTATTGGCATTTATTTGGAGGTCATTGAATACATACATTCATACATACACACACACATGTATAAAAACACAAACACACACGAACAAGTGCCAGCAACATATTTTTTGCGGATTGCGAGTTGGTGAAATCGAACGATTAAAAATTTAACGCATGGTTAGTTATCGGATGGTTAACCTATATTTAATCGACGTTGGAGAAACCGGCCCTAAGTAAAGCATACCCAGTAAATGAGCCTAATGGACTCAAGATGATTAAATATTCCTTTACCTCCATTCGTGAATTATTTACAAGAGAATGAGTAGTGTAAAGCGTACACATTAATCAGTAACTGGCGGACGCTGGGGTTCTAAAAGTGAAGTTTATCCGTATGATTATGAAGCAAAAATCAATATTCGTAAAACTATAAAGAAAAAAAAAATAAAATCATTAAACATTACTCCACAATTTATCATATTCCTTTGTCCTTTTCAGATGCTGGTAGCAAAAAAAAAGTTAAAGCAATCACATTCAATTTCCTGAAGTACATTAACTTCGCTGACCACCTGCAGTATGTATTCCAATCATTGTACTGGGAAGAATATAATTACAGGAATCTCCTAAATTATTCAATGGTGGTGTAACCCCAAAAAGTACTCGGGTGCATAACCCAACGTTAAAGCTTTTAAAATTAAAGTCAATATAAATAAAAGCCTCCAAAATCCTACTTGCACGCCCCAATTTTAGATATATACTCCCAAACTGAAAATCTTAATTACTTTTCAGTTGTATCCGAGTGAGAAAAACTCATCTATAAGTGGAAGAAATTTGTAAAAATCAATAATTCCAATAACTGTATTTCTTGTTTGCAAGCGCGCTCGTTTTCCTAGAGGTACCTCTCCTCTTCGACTATAAGTTCCGCTTTGCTTTACTTCATGGGCCTAAAAAAAACGAGAAGTAACTTCCGCAACGTACCTAGAAGTGTTGAAATCGCAAATATATCAGTTTCGGGTAATGAATGTGTGAAATAAGAGTGAAATAGCGAAAAATGCTAGTGATTATTTAGCTTCTTACGCGTTGGAGAAACATCACATGCAGCACGACTTAAACCCTATGTACATCGCATATAATGAAAAATATCGAACCTGACTTTAACAAACCCCTCTTCGCTTTCACGAGATACTATCCGTGTTT
>JAGDQP010075668.1:0-10138 GCA_022664845.1 Lepisma saccharinum
TCCGCGTGACAATGCGCTTTAATACCCGGCGTGCCCTGTCACTGATGCTTTTCTTCCGCCCACTGTTCCGCTTCCCCGATGTGGTTTTCCCGTGTGTTGTGTAGGCCGTCATCACCTTCGACACTGTCCCTGGCGACACACCTAACACACTAGCCACTGCCGTCACACTCACTCCACCTAACCGCGCACCAACAATTTGCCCTCTTTGAAACTCTGAGAGGTCTCCCATTTTACACTACCTCCGTCTGCTGCAGCCACTGCACACTCCTGTTCCACGACGCCTGACGTAGTATGGAGACCGACCTAACACACCACCAGCAGCAGTCCGGCGCTGCGGTCGCCACGACACCACTGCCAACCCATACATCTGACGTGTTGCCAACTACAGGTGTTTCCATTATTCTGATAAGCATCTGTAGGTTAATAAATCAACCACCCAATAAAGTTTATCTTGTAAATTCATCCTAGATGATAGACTACGCTCCACATCTTTAACGTATTTTGGGTTGTCTATCTTCCAGAGAATTTAATAAACTTTTTTACTACCTTCTTATAGGGGTGAAATTGAATATAGAAGTTGGATGTTTCTTTGAATATAATGTTTTTTTTTTTTTTTTGCATAATAGAAAGAAGTTTCTATATCTTTTTAATATCAATATTTATTGGAAATATAGAAATATGGAACACTCCTACTCTTTCTACATATACCTTAAATACACTACGGCACTCTCTCTACGAGAACATTGAATAGTTATATTCCAGAAAGAAAATATATATTTTTAAAAAAAACTACGAAAAGAAATTAAAATTATTCTAAGCCGGAAGCGATAACAACGTATTGAATCACATATAGAAAGAAATGCTGTAGAGAAAGATTTTTTTTATATATATAATTTCACTTTGCTTTACGTATTGTAAGTGAAGGTTGAAGAAAATTGTGAGGGACCACCGTTTTGTAGAGCCGAATTTTCAATCGAAAAAAGTTATATTTGAAAAAAAAACCGCTCTTGATTTGGATGGAAAATGTCCTCTTTCTCGATGGAATTCCGTTCTTTTGGATATAATTTATTTTCTCAAACTTGATAAAGCGATTTCCCATATTTTTTAGAGTGGTTTGCAATGCACCGTGGCAACTAGTCAACCTTTTCTCCGCCATGTTTAATTGCGAAGATTATCGAAAGACTAAGAAGCTATATTGCGAAATTTATAGATCTGCATTAAGAGAGAAATGACAACAGAAAATTTGAAAACTATTATGGGAGAGACAAAAAAATATATACCAGAAGACGTCAGGAGTAAGATATGTACACAAAATCTTTAAACGTTGTTTTCCAATACCTGACGAGACGAAAGAAACCATTTCGAAGGTGTATTATTATTACTGTTGGACGGCTAGATTAGAGGTTAAGGCGTTGAATACCTGGCTGGAAACTATCGGGTTCAAATCTGTCCCAGTTTTTTTTTTTTTTCATTTCGTAAGTATATTACTTTTCTTTCCTACTACTTATGAATAAATGCCCCCTTTTACATCTTTAAATCTTCAACATTTAAAAATTCAACTAAAAAATGTCTGTATATTCCCATTCAAATTGACTACCATAGATCCCATCATTTTTGAGCAGAAATTTATCATCTTTTCTCTAATGAAAATTTACCCTGAAAGAGTGTTCCCTCTTTCCGCTCAAATGGAGCGGAATTTCGCTCCCTTGATTTAGTGTCTAGTACATAAAAGCCGCGAGAAAAGGTTTGGGTATCACCAGATTATAAGCAACCGAGGTTGGCTGGATTGAAATCTGAAGCCAGTTTTCCCCTTCTTACTAACGATTCGTTCAGGGTAGAAAGTCGCCAGAATATGACGCCAAAAACACATGTTATTGTTGCCGTAAACTAGAAAGAACCCCGTATAAAAAAAAAAAACACTTAACCTGACTTTTCTAACCTAACCTAACCAATGGTTAGTGAACTTCATAACATTTCAAAATGCGTATATCTACAAAAAAAAAGTTATTTTTCTGAAAAAAATATAAATAAATAAAACATCACTCCCAGAACCGAACCCGGATCACCGGATTAGCTGTTCGAAACCGCTAGCCTTATCGCTACAGCGCCAACTTCCCAGCAGTTACTTGGCAGTGTTCTTTATGTAGCACTGCTTCACGACACGCCCATGAGTCAAAACACTTGGCCTTATACTTTCTATTCTGAATGATTCCTTACTTGCTACCGTTAAGGCTCTAGCCTGTGTTACAACACTGGATGCACATAGTACAAAAGAAGTGAGACGTAGCCGCGTTGGGAGATTGTGCACATGTACTACCTCCAGTCTTCAGCAGCGAGCATAATTTCGGCGAGACCTTTCCGACAACACCTCAACCATTTTCCTAGCCCTAGTAGTTCCTTCCTGTGACCTTTCCAACGACACCTCAACCACCTGAGTAGTTCCAAAGTCATAAATTGCGCCCTATCTCTGGCATCGCCCCTGCACTGTGTGTGATCTATACGGGTTTAAGATAATCTCGCTGAGATCGCTCCAACAAACACCTCAATTACCTTCCTAAACCTAGTAGTTCCTAAGTTGAAAGTTGTTGACAGATGAACAGTGCGGTTCTATATGGCTTCATAGCACTTGCTGAAACCTAACAGTACGTTAGGTTTCAGTACGTTCTAGCATCTCCAGATCGAATACGGCGAAAGGAAATAGGGCTGGCTGACTAAATCTGAAGTAAGTTTCTATCTATATTTGCTTTCCTTTAGGCGCTTTGCCTTACATTATAAGTCCATACAGTGCAAAAATGCTGTAAGAGAAGATTAGATAAACAGCTGCATGCATCGAGGTTGCTGAACTAAAACTATGACATCGCTTTCTATCCGTTTTCGTTGAGACCTGCGTTACGGACAGACAAACGAAGTCAAACTACACGAGAAAAAAAAAATAAGGTTCTCGAAAACCAGACACTGAACTGTGAACTACCTCCTTTTTTTAGGTCCCTTCATAGCAATGCTATAACAAAAGGCACCTTCTATTCCTGCTCATGGTGTCCGTTCGTGTTGAAAAATTAGATCTCAGGAATAACAAGGTATAGAGAAATGGCTGACGTCGATGGAAAGGTCTTAGGTAAAATAGCTTAGATCCGTCTTGATTAGTACAGTAGTACAGTGCTCCCAACCCTCTTTTTTTTTAAAGAAAATCAATTGTTCAAAATACTCCCATTCTGTTACATCTATCTACGCCAAACTTGACACAAACATTATTCGACACAATAGACAAATACTCTGGAGGTTCACGTCCCCTAGCCTCCCATTAGCCAGTGTTGCCACCCAATTTTCTATAAAATATTTTTTTTAAATTACTTCCATTACGTTGTATGTAGCAGCATCAAACTTGGAATATACATTAATCGACACAACAGAAACACACTATGGGTGTCCTGTCCCCAGCCACCCTGTTGTGAGTGCTGCCAACTCGTGTTCATCTCATGAACCATAAACGTGCAAGGAAGTGGCTGTTGTGTCGTTTCAAAGGTCTTGGTTAGAACCACCAGCCTTGATTGATGCAATGGATCAGTGTTGCCAGCCAATTCTTCTAAAATCCTGTTTTTTTAAAAATAGTCCCATTCACTTAGACCTATCTGCAACAACACTGGCATAAACATTGGATACAATAGAAAAAATCGGTGGGTGTCAGAGTCCGAAGCACTCCAGTTGTCAGTGTTGCCAGTCTACATTTTAAACTGAATGCTTGTGTGCCTGAGATGCCATCAAGGGACAGGAGCCTTAACGATTGTTAGTAAAATCATAGCGCTAACCTGTTTTCAAAAAAGTTATTTTAATTAATAGACATTACTTCTTTGAAACAAAACTGCCTTCCTTCCAGAAGATATGCGGAAGAATCCACAACAGGCAAAGAAAAAAAGTAACTAAATATGTTAGAACAAACGAGATCATTATAATCGACAAGCGTGCATTGCAAAGAACAAAATACCAGAAGAATAAAACAATGGAGTGCATCACAACTGGAAATGACTGCAACTGAAGAACTTATCCCACGATGACATATCTTTATAACAATATGAAGAGAAAGAAAGTGCACTGACTGGTATGTTATATAGTTTGCAGAAGGCTGTAATCAAAGGTATAATTAGAACATACAATGCAAAGACGACATAATACATACCAATAAAAATACAACTTCGGAATGCATCTAACAGTACCAACAGACGATATACAACATTAAATACAACGAGGGCCGCCTACAGGGTTATACAGAGTTTTGATATTTTTCCGTCGAAAATACCCTTCTTGTAAATATCTATGTAAGAAAAAATGTAGGTCTACATTTGAACCCCCGACCTCGCGACCGGACTTAGACCTAGATCTCACTCAACCTCTACCTCTGAATAGAACTTCCACCTGGACCTCAGTCAACCTCGACCCCGCGATTTAACTTCAACCTCAACTTAGCGAACGAACTTCAACCTCGACCTCACTCCAACTCAACCTCGCAATCAAACTTTTCAACCTCGACCTCACTCAACCTCAACAGCGCGACGAAACTTCAACCTCGACCTCACTCAACCTTCACCTCGCGAATTAACTTCAACCTCGACGTCGCTCAACCTAAACCTCGCGATCGAACTTCAACCTCGACCTCACTCAACCCTCGATTTGAGGTCGAGGTCAAATGTGGTTGAGGTTGGGCCTCGCGAGGTTCAACACCTCTGCACAAGCACCCAAAATAAATTAATACAAAAAATATCCTCAGATACTGTAACCTTGTCATAGCAACCAGATGAGATGTACTTATCAAATTTTCCTTACTTCCACAACAATACCATCATGTCTGGATGGTACCCAAAATAAGGGACGTAACTCTGCTCATCCTTTCGCCTCGTCTAGGGACGTCGTCCTTCTAACTTGTACGGGGGACAAGTCCATCCATCCGTAGCTGACATCCATACGTGTCAGTTATTACAGTAAAAATTTATTTAAAAAAAAATGGGTTGTCATTTTGAAATTCTGTTTTGAAGACTAGAAACACTGTCCCTTCAAATATCGAGGCTTACCTTTTGAGTTCGAATGTCCTTCAACAATAACAACTGATTATACATCTGTATCAAAACTTTTGGATGAGTTTTCGACGCTAAATAACACACAGTTTCATAAGAACTTCACACTCCCATTAGAACGGTAATAGCTGCAATTATAAATTATTTGTCAATGTTGCTGGAGGAAGGAGAATTGCATATGCATAAACATAATTCTGTTCTAATGACAACAATAACAGTGCAATGGATTCGCTCTGCTAGTGGAAACGTAATTAACGACCACACAATTGCCAGGTAAACAAAGCATTGCGTGGAAATCCTTCAGATAAAATAAACTTTAAGAGCCAATTTCATGTAATGTTCAACACAAATATTACTTCCTGCTTACAAGGAAACTTTCGATGATCTCATGTCGAAACTTATCCTGAAAATGAGATCGAGATGGCGATATTATGTGGCGAAGCAGATATCCAACAGCAATTCCTTTAGCGATGAGGTGCTGCGGTGTGAGTCTCCTTGTCTCATTTCAACATTGTAGTGTCTCCCCACATCGCAGTACTTCACCGCTATACTTGTCGCTGAAGGGATGTCAATCGCTGTTGGATATCTGTTTCGCCACGTCGATCTCGGGACCTTACAGTCGAAAGGAGCTGCTATACTTTGTTCAAGGGCTTATGACGGGTGACCTTGAACAAAAAAGAACCGCGACAGCGAAGCCAATGAGAGGGGGGAATTTTGGAGTTCTGTGAGTGGGGAAGCAGCAGATGGGAGTTCATTTTTCTTGAGGTGTGGAAGTGTGTCTTGTCCGTTCGTTGAGTACTGTTGCCAAGTTTCACGCACATTCGCAACAACGAGAATACAGTTACAACCTGTCACAAAGAGTTGAAACTGCCAAGCATAGATGCGGCAACATTGTAACGTTTATTTCATGCTTGATCGTCACAACTCATTTAGGTTCTGGGAAAGCAGACGACAATTTTGTAAGAGGAAAACACGAACAAAAACGAAGCTCTCGGACTGCGTCATGTCGCTTGTACGAAGCTGTGATCAAATTGTAGTTTTTGTTATATAGCTGTCTTACAAGATGAGATTCTCTCAGCGAAATTTTAGAATACATTTTGATATGAGCTTATTGATAGTTCGCTGGTGAGCCTGCATTTCTAAGACATATCACGGGTTACCTAAAAAATACAATGCAACTCAGACAGGATTTGCACATGCTATTTTGCGCCTTGGTTCTATGCATTAGCCCCTGCTTTTGCTTTCGGTGACAACGGTCTCCGGTAAAATTCAGATGGACATAACTAATGGACAAGGGCGGACTGATAACCAATGCGCCCCACCGCCGAACTCGGAACCCGCCCCTGCGATCTGAATGAATGATACAGGTTTGAACTCGTCCTTCCATCTTTATAGCACTAGTAGTTTCAAAGTTACAAATTTTCCTTATCTGCGCCCTCCTGCGATGTGTATAAGCTATACCAGTTTGAGTTCATCTCGCATAGACCTTTCCAACGACACCTGAACCACCTTCCTAGCTCTAGTAGTTTCTGAGTTGAAAGTTGTCGACAGACAGAGCGGTTCTATAAGGTTTCACAACTAGGAACGAACTTAGCATGGTTTGTTTTTCACGGATATAAATTTGCTTAGAAACCACAACAAAAAAAAGTCCTTACAATTGGTAGAGAAGTTGTCCAATTTGCCAGCTCTCCTCCAGTCACAAAAAGTCCCCAATCTGACTTCATCTAAGCAAGTAGCGGCTTATTATCAACTTATCAGTGGGAAAACAGATCACAGTTGGGCTCCGTGGAAACAGATACGACTAACTGACTTTTAGTGCCTTATTATTCGAGTCCCAGACAAGAAAATACATAACGATTATAGCTATTTTGAAATAATCCGTTATACAGTACAACACGAACACTTCAATGAAAACAGCTCAATATCATTCAACCAACAATGCAGTATCTTTCATTGTTCTTCATGCATTCGTTCATTACTCTCAGATTAACCAATCAAAGCTGCTCTTTTGTTCGTGTACATAAATTAAGTCAGAAAAACGAAAAAACAAGCGCTCTTTGTAAAAAAGATAGCTGACCTGATAATGTTCAATTTCTTTCCCTTATCTCAGAATATCTCAACCTTTTTGTGGAATTCTTCTAACGGGATTTCCGCAACACTATTCGTGATACCAACACTAACACAGAATACATAATTACCCACAAAGAAGAAAAAATTATACACAAAAATTTTTACTTAATTAAAAAAAAAAATGCCTTGTTTTCACGTATTTTAACTATAGAAAGGAAACTAATACAATCCATGAACCAACTGCATTCACTGATTTGCATTCTTTAAGAAACTGGTTTTTACAAAAACTTTCATATCACGTTAAGTTTTTTTTTGTGTTTTTTTATTGTTTCACTCAACTGAACAAGTGATAGTAGCTTTTGCATTTGTAAAAAAAAAATGTTAAAACTGTACTTACATGTAATTAATAATAATGAATGTGACACTCATTATGAATACTGAGAAGATGTTTAGGTAGGTTAATAAATTAAAAAAAGGAAAAAAAATGTTGCATGAAAATGTCAAGATGAAGGGATAGGAAAATTAATTAATTTATCATTCTTATTATTAAAGATACTAGAAAATGAAATTAATGTGAAGAATTGGAAATAGTGCAAACCCTGAAAGATGAAAGTCACTTAATTTTGGATCTGAAGGGATTTTTCTTTCTAAATAATTATCCTAATAACAAATGCATCACTTAATAATGATTTATCTAATTTGCATATCATTTTGCAGAAAGAAAAAAAAAGACTGTTTCTAATTAAGACGTTCATATAATAAATGTCATCTGTATAAAATGATGGAAAAAATCTTTTTTTCTTTAGAAAGGAGTGACTTCATTAAAATGTAGAGAATTTCAAATTTCTTTGCGAGTAATGAATGACAACTGCTTCGAAGGACGAACTAAAATCTTGTCATGTACGTTGTTGTAATACAGGGTGTCCTTGAAATAATGGTGCCAAATTCAGGAGGTGATTGAGTCTCAAAACAGAACCTTGCCAATAATAGCTATACAGGACACCGTGTAACCAGCAGAAAGATAATGTAAACAGCCACGTAATAACTTGAATTGTTCCTTATCTCTTTGAAGGACATTGAGTCAAATTAGGTGAATTGGTCGCTTCACAGGATTCATTTTTCTTACACAAGTGACAATGTTCCTTCCAAGTTCATCCACGTGTGAGTCTATCGAACAAACATGTTTGGCAACTCGTGCGTAAATATTTCAAGTTCACGATGAACTGCATACGTGACGCCAGCAACAGTAGGGAACTAATATATTAATCCAATTGATATGCTGTTAAAAAGTTGCTTCTTTTTTCATGTTATGATTACTTCATCATCATCGCTATCATTAGTATTGTTATTGCTTGCAAAGTCAATTAAGTGTCTTGATGAGCCGTGTTTTTTTTCATAATGTTCTTCCGGTGTGAAGGATCTGGTTAGTTCTGGCAGGTAATCCATTTATACACTTCATGGACAACGGGCTCACTTACAAAGCATAGCCTCGGAAGTTCTAATAAAGTATTAAGAAAATTGGAAGTAAAACATTTACGGCCATTGTTATTAACCAGTGTTGCCAGATAACATTTAAAACAAATATTTTCTTTACTTCTGGTTAGTGCGGCTGCGAGAAGCGAATCTTATAACCGATTTCTAATCCACTTCCAAGTTAGTTCGAGATTTGAAACTTTGTACACAGGTTGAAATACAATGACATTGCATGTCTATGTAAGATTTTTTTTCTTTCTTTTGTCATCTGGTTGTCAATGTTGCCAACCTGGTAAAAAGCTTCTCTCTTTTTTTTTCAATTGATTTCGGTAGATGTCGGCCAGGTATCGCTTCATTGTTGTTATGAATATCCGAACATATAACAATGAAGCTCCTTCAACAATAAAAACAAAATAGAAAGTCATAATCGAGAACTCTTGAATTGGTTATGAACTTTCTTCCCTCAAAGTTAGAACTCTCTAGGCTTGAATTTGTAGGAGCAGCGTTAAAATTTCGTGCACCGATAAAAAATATATTAGACACATACGGAGATAGTGCTGCCATCTTTTGTTGGAGATCATTGCAATACATTAACCTTAACAGTAAAGATAGGTACAGATTGATTTATTTGTAGATCATCAGAAACACATTAGGGAAGGGATCTTCAATTATTTTTTTCGTGGGGTCCGAATCGATGGTACTATCTCAATAAAAAGGTATTTTGTTGTCCATATACTTCAGGGTTTCTCAACGTGGGGATCGCGAGGGGATGAAAAATTAATTTAACTAGGATTTTGTAGGTTAAAATTAATACATTTCAAAGACTGTATTTTCTCTTGCTTGTTGTTTTTATAATTACTAAGGATAATGTAATTTCTTGAAGTTTTTTAAGAAACTCAACTGTTTTTATGGATCGCCGACTAGAAGACATGGTAAACGGGGTTCGCAAGTTGAAAACGGTTGAGAAGCGCTTATATATATAAAGACAAGTAAGACATGACCTACTGGTTATTCCGTATAATTGTATGGAATAACTAAAATAATAATAATAATAATAATATACAAACATTACTCTTGACATCGTATTAGACTGTAGAGGTCCGAAAAGAAAGGCTTCGGTGTCTGGACCAGAGTCCGCCATTTGAAGACTCCTGCATTAGGGTATATGATGAGCTCCAAGCCAGATGCCACTAACCGAAACAACAACTAGAAGGTCCCGGGTTCGAGTCCCAGCAGGGACATGGGTGTCTTTTAACTCGAACGAGATGGATAATCGTGACAGGCCGAAGTCAACAGTTACTAGACTCACCCATATAAAATAAAGTTTACCAAAGTTTTTTTTTTCCTAACCCAAACAGTCAATAACGACATCAGATGTCTGCGATGAATTAGTAATCACATCCTTATTGACTATGTGAGTTAGTCGCCTCATAGTAGCGACCTCATCGCAGGCCTACGGGCCGCAACGTGATGCATCATCACATAGCCCGAGCAGCAGACCATCGCTGCTCGTATACGGCGTAGGGAAT
>JAGDQP010075669.1:0-10138 GCA_022664845.1 Lepisma saccharinum
ACAATTGATTCAAAATCTCTCAAAGGGATAAGTTTCATGATTCTGTTATAACTATTGGAAGCGAAAGATATCAATAAGCTTCAAGTCGATAGCCTGATGCAACTGCCTACTGGTAAAAAAATTGTGACATTTTCAATTTCATGGTAATATTCAGTAATGAAATCCAGCTACGGATGAAAAACATTTAATTACTTTTGTGTTAAAAATAAATACAAGCATGGTGTGTCTTGTGTAGAAGAAGAGGAAGAAGTTAATTTCTTTGAAGAGCTTTAAGATCTTCTTAGGTCGTAAACACCGGTGTAAAGTTACCTTGTTTTCTCTCTTAAAGAATCCGATTGTCCCAAGCTCTTGTTTCAAAGACCCTATTACAGTTTTTAGTTGACTTTCTACTACCGAAGCTCATTCTACTGCAGAATTCCTAGTAATTAAGATATACCAACACTGACAAGGAAATAATACACTGAACATTTTATCAGTATGAGAAAGGAACATTTTTCTTATTTACCTAAAATAATGTAAAGTTAGAGAAACTACTTCAATTTCATGATTTTTAACATAAGACAATGCCACAAAATACCGTATGATAAAAACTACTATTAATGCATAAAGATAAGAACAGTGTCAAAACTTAAAAGCCCAATGAACCTGCGAATAATAAAGGATATTAACCCAAAGGAGTGGAACCATTTAATTACGTTGTTTTAGGTCAGATTTGTTGTTTTCCATTTTCACGTTACATTGACGCACTAAGTTTTCATTAACAGCCGTTTACTTTATAAAGTGATGGCTGGTGACTGAACAAGCATTTAGTACACACTAACATTTCCGCACTTTACAGTGAAACTCAACAAAGTGCTGCTGGAGATCACTGAATGTGATAAGAACGGTTTCCTAAGCGCTGCGTGTGTTATTTTGAATTTAAAACTTGTTAAACGTACGTCGATGATATTGAGAATTGAAGGACAATCCAGCTTACAGTAGGAAAGAGAGACACTAAGACAATTAGGAAATTTAGAAAACGTTGTTAGGTTCTTACATTTTTTATTTTATAGCTCTATCTAAATTAAATCAGGGAAGTAAAATTTTGTATTTTTTAGTACTTAACAAACAACTGCAATCCATTTCCGCAAGCATCAACAAGAGTCCATGGTAATAGTGTTAAAGAAAATAGAGAGCGTCTCGTTGATCTGGTTGTTATAACACTCATCTAGTTCGGCAGGCAACCAGAATTTGCTGTCGGTAGACACTCCTACCTCTCGTGGAAAGCTAGGTGTTCTTTGAATTCCTCTAAAATATGTTGAACTTTTATTAAATTTTCTTATTGCTCTGATTCAATTTGTTAATACGCGTAAATGTGTGTATTCTTTCACAGCAAAACTCTATGCACGTCTAAGTCACAATTGTTGATATGGGCGGGCAAAAGGAGTAATGAAAGTAAGTTTCCCGAGGACTATTAAAGATGTATTCAATTGGCGTGAGTGAAAAAATTGCAAGAAACTCACGAACCATAGACCTACATAATACGAAGTGAAAGTTGAACAGGTAACCAACCAGCTCGATTTATCATTAACACTGGTGAAGTTAAATATGCGCTGCAGTTTACAACATTTTACGTGTTACTAGAACAAAATATGATACAAAGTTTCTACTAATTTAAGTAAGTCTCCATCAGCCGCTCGAAAAAGACATGAGTTGTCTGAGTGGGTTACTAAGTTGTTTCTTAGTTCTAAGCTTAATACTTGATAAGGAAAATTGACCGATCATTATCGTTATCAAGTGAAAGGTAAAGCTATTTTAACATAGCTTCTTGGCACTTAAGAAGCTCTAGAAGCATATTTCCGCACTTAAACAAATACAGAGAATGGCTGAATTAGATGATAGTTTTCTACTCTAAAAGTTATTAGACCCTGTACAGCTCAAGGATAAAATTCTTGCCTATCGGACAATAGATTACCCTTACTAATGGCTACGTTGTAAGTATGAACATTGGTTATGTTTAATATTGTTGTATATCACGTATACATGTAATAGATAAAAATGTGATCACTTTGTACTTAAATGGAAAATCATCCTTACAATTTATCCTGAAAGAAAGCAAGTGGCAACCATAAAAAGTCATATTCAGTCAAAACCCGCAGGAAAAACAGATCTTTCACGTAATACCGCAGAAGAGTTGCAAACGTTTCTACAAAAATATATACTTCATTAAACACGTTCTCTGGAATTATGAATACTACAATAGTTTGCTAATTACTTCAATTTCAATAGAAACATCGTGCCTACTGTGCTCTCGAAATTACACACTTTTTTTCGAGGATTCAATTAACAGAGTCATTGAGGAAAACGTCAGGTTTTGCATTCTTGCAGATCACTTCAATGGACCTGTATCTCTAAGAATCATATCTACAAAGGAACGTACCTAAACGTTCTCTAAAATTTGAAAACTCTAGTGGAGTTTATACTTTGAGTGGCTATAAATAACATAATAAAATGCTCCAGCTTTGCAACATCTGACCTCATTATTATTGTTTTGCGATAAATCACTTGAATCAAGCGAATCCTACATACCCATTCGGTCGCTTTGGTCACTTACAAGTATCTTGTGGAAACGCAAATCATCATGAAACGTACACAGTGTATTGAAGGTGCTGTCACATCAACATTCGTGTGGTACTAATTTTCGAAATAGGACTTCAAAGTTCACGAAATTTTATTCTGAAGGTGTGGAGGACAAGTACAACTTCGTACATATGCTCAAAAAGTATGCATTTTCCGTTTACTTTGATATCAAAAATTCACTCGAAACTAATTTGTACGTTAAATAAAAATTATTTATCAACTTGATGTGTTAATTAATTGCACTGATCACTGGGAAATGCGAATATTATATAAATAGAAGGCTATCCAACGAAACTCCGCGTTTATTTAGTAACCAATCATTTTCCAGATAGAACCCCGGTACAGTTCACATTTAATTTCAAGGGAAATATATGAATGTGGTAAAGCATTGTATGTTGCCATATTACGTGTGGACTGCTAGCAGAAAGTGAAAAATTCTTATATAACAACACAGGTCAAGCGACACATCAGTGAATAGTTTCTCGATTCTATTTTTTTTAATCATAGTTTTCTAGTATCTTTGAAGAATACAACAAATTATGTTTGGAACTTTAAAATATTGTAAACTGAAACTTGGAATGTAAAGTAATATTTGACACTTATTTTATGAGCACTCCAATTGCCATCATAAGTAGAAAAGAACGGCTGGCAATATCCATGTTATAAATTTAAATATATTGTCGTATGCTCTGCGATCTAATACCGCCCATGTCCTGTGCTGAAATCGGTAATACCGCACGTGGGTTCGTATCATGCTGCCGACCATCATGACTGAAGTTTTTCAGAGTTTCAATCTATTTCATTGGACAAATATCGGGATGATGCATTAACTAAAGCTGTGGTCGCTGACTTTCCATCACTTCTGACGGAAGGGTGATCACTGAGGGACGCCATCCTTTAGACGTGACGTCAAAAGTGCCAGTGCAGCTCATAACAGAGAATTCAAATCTAATTCATATCTGATCTATACTTAAGTCAATTTCTTTAAATCAAAACCTAATCAGCTAGCAAGCCACATAAAAGTTAGTTTTACTATCTGCAAAGAAACAAAAAGCATTCTTTAATTTGGTTCAAGTTAAAAATGTTAACTAGTTGCAATCTTGATTTATCATAAAGAATTCAATAAAGTTCCGTTTTTAAATATAAATAATAATAATAATTTATTCATCTCCTAACCAGGATTGATGCTAAGAAAATTGAATATTTTGTCCAAGATTTATTTAGTTAACAATATTTGAGAGTTCAAACAATTTTTCCCATACTTCAAGGAAACTAGTAGACGATGGCTTTTTCAATAGAATCGAAATACCATTCATTATATGTATTACTTGACTTACATTTTCATTTAAGAAAATTTCACTTTTTGTCATCAGACCTCAAGAAATGGGGCAGTATGCAATGCTTTATCACAATTATATATTTTCATTGAAATTAAATGTGATATGTGTCGGGATTTCCTCTGGAAATCAATTGGTGGCGAAATAAACGCGATGGGAAGTTCATCTAGAATCACCTTGTATTTACATAATATTCGTCTTTCGCAGAGATCAACTCAACTAATTAGCACGTTAATTTGGATAGCTTTCAATTAGCATACAAATTATCTTCAGGCAACCTTTGATATGAAAGTATGCGGAAAGTATTCTTTTTCCGCGCATATGTATGAAGTGTTGCCTATTCACCAGGCGTTCAGAACTAAATTTCGTCACCTTTCAAGTCCAGTAGAATGTGTTTCTCTGAACTGCGAAACGTACTACTACATGAGTGCTTATTTAATCACATAAAGACAATACGCTGAGGAAGTTTCAAGTCAATTTACAATTTCCGCCAAATCATACAATCTATTGATTGATACCTGTCCGATTTTTTCTTGTAAGGATTAATATACCATTAGATCTAATATAGTGTTTCGGATAAGATATCCGAAACAGAACCCATAGTATTTACATTTTTAGTTTTGTTTTCCGTTTCATTTTCTCTTTTTCTTCGTTTTATAACCCATCATTTGTATTAATTTCTATAAACCATTATTATTTTTTACATTGCTAATATGATAATTATTTCTAGTCCCATCAAGACATTTACCTGGTGTGACTGAGGAAAATCACTGGAAAAACCTGTCAAGATATTCGGCTGATGAGATTGGACTCAGAAACTTTCTAATGCAAAGCCAACGCTCTTCAACTGAGCTACGACTGCTCAGTTTTACAAGTCTGAGTTCACTCCATTGTGCACACAGAGAGCGAGTATTCCATAATTGATTTCTTAACCGTGAATTTAATATCTTCATAATAAACTTTGCTTTTGGCAAAACAGCTCACAATCTATTCAAATCTTATAATAACGGTCTAATGTTAACTATAGTCTGGAGTGATGATAGTTCCAAAATATAACAAGTAAAATTATAAAAACGATTAAAAGAAATCAAAAGTAAACATCAGTCCTTTATACGGATACAATATATACCAACAGTAGAACTAAATTTAATCGTAAGCAAGTGAGGCTATTAAAACTGAGAAACAATCATTTTCTTAAAGAAGTATGAACATTACATCAGACAGGTATCCAGCAATAACATATGACCTCATGGTCATTGTGATTCACGACTAATAGGAAAAATACAGCGAGAAGTAAAACTACATAACAACATCGCACGTGCAAATTAATATATTTATTTTGACGATTATTCCCAACACAGGAACGAATAATAGGATGCTATCTCAGCACTTGGTCAAGATCAATCATTAAGGAAAAAATAAAAGATTTATTTGTCACGTCGCACATGAGAGTTCTTGGCACAAAAGTTATATAATAGGAATTATTGCCCAACAATTAAGCGCGTAATTTCAAGGAAAGTATTTTTTTTAGGTAATTAATAACAGTCAAGTAATAAAAACAAGTGTCGAGAACTATGCTCAAAATTCGGAATTGCGATAACCAACAGAGAATGAACCAATGCTAATTCCCATTTCTCCTCCTTCCCTTATGATGCAAACACCTTTCCTAATTCCGTTACACAAATCCATAACAACCATGTCACGTGAAATCCACGAGAAAAGCAGGCGACATCCCAAAATCGAAGATTCAAACCAGTCAAAACTTTCACTCTGCACGCTCAGCAGATGGTTACAGTACCGACTTCGAACTGTGAACTTGCACACTGTGCTTGTGTTTTTAAAAGTGAACTCAATCGAATTCAATATAGTTTTCGTTAAACATCATCGAACTTTAACAAGACTAGAACATTCTCTAGCGTTCAATGAACTTGATAGAAACAACGAACTTTAACTGATATGTGTGTGTTAGGAAGAGAAGAAGAAGACGAAAGTGAAAGTGTTAGAGACACTATTTTAAGGAACATTTACATCCTTCACCTCGTAGTAAAAACAGAGACTTCAGCTGTGAATAAAATAAGAGGTACGTGTATCTTAAGGCATTATTCTCAAATATACAAGTAAACAAATTGCTCCAATCACTCTAAATTCAGATCGATAGATTCTTTGCTAGAACTTTGTTACAAACTGTCAAATAAAATAGTAAAATGTATGATTTATTTTTAATGTCTAATATCAGCATATCCTACCATAATTACTAGGCATTTAGGTCTTTTAAAATTAGTTTATTGTTACTCTTTCGTGGAAGAGTAAGTATGTCCAAGTGTATCCATTGTTTACAAATTATAGTTCTTTTCTGATGTATGACAGGTGATTATCGATCAGCTGCTCATCTCAGAGACTCGAATAAGGTAAGAAAAACGTACGCAAAGCAAACGTTAAACAATAGTTTAATCACTTTAACTGTTCAAGTCTGCTAAACTGAGTCAGCAGCGTTTACGTGTTCTGTAGTTCTCTAAAAATGATTTGTTGTTACATGTTTTAACCGAACGATAAAAAACTGATCGGAGTAATCCTTACCTAATTTAAGGTTTACACTGGGAATAGTGACTTTAAACATCTAGCCTTCCTACCATACCAAGATTTTAGAAATAGAAAGCTCAGAGTTAAAATGTGAATGAGCATATAAATGTAAATTATGTATTTAAAATAAATAAACAAATAGAACATCAAAGATGTTAAATACCATTTCAGCAAGTTCTAAACAAGCCTTTGATTTTTATCAGAAGCTGAAAAATCTTACTAAAACTGAGTTTTAGTTTCTAATTATAGCATGTAGTTGTTTGGCAAATACAATGAGGTTTTGGCTACAATTTCTCTTAAATTATAATAATTTAGAAATAAAATAGTTACTTAATTTTAACCAGAAAACGATTTTAACAGTTTCATTGCTATTACTCTCTCCATCTCTCTCTCTCTCTCTCTCTCTCTCTCTCTCTCTCAATGTTATACTTCAGTTCCCAGTTTCGTCATTTTAGGAATAAATTAAGTGTAACTAACACGACATATGGGAAACCGTTCTTGGTGCATGTGGTAAGCTCCATCAGTACTTTGTCGCGTTTCAGGACACAGCAGAGTAATGTGAGTACTCTTCCTTTGTTGAATTACCATGAACACGACCATCACTTTTATAAAGTGAAGGACGGTCACTTCAAATGCAAACTGTTAATGTAACATGAACATATAAGATACAGCAATAAAACAAAGAACTTAATTGTAGAATGACAAATCAAAGTGTTGAACTCTTTTGTCATTATTAGCCTTTTTGTGCCTGTGGGTATCGCAATTGTTTCTTGATACATGCATGCATGATATTGTAGAAACTCTGTAGTCGTACGCCTGTACCCTGCCACCTGATATACTTATTATACTTGGCATCAGATCGTTTTCAGAGTAACATGACAGATACTAACACATTGTTACATTGATAAGAATGTAGCCAGTGAATCATACGTCACACTTAAAAAATATTGAGTTGAGTTTAATATTATTGTGGTACTAAAAAATTAAAACTCTACATATTTTACTTTCAGTTTTGCTTAATACGAGATTCGTAATTACACACGTAATACACGGTGTATCTTTAACAACAGCAACAACTGATGTAGCAAATAGTTCAACGAAATATTGATAATTAATTTGTTTGTAAAGTAGTAATTAGAGTGACCAAACGGAACTCAAGATACGAACTCCATTGGCTACTAGCGCACAGAAACTATCAACAAACCCACCAGTTAATTTCATAAAACAAGCCAAAATCTTGGTACATTTATTTAACTCAAAACTTGTAGTGTATGTATCGTTGAAATTATTTGGTGTATTTTGTTAACCAAATATTTCATCCTATACGCTTTCCTCGTAATTAGTTCGCAACGTTTTGTAGTAACTAACCTTCAAAGCACATTTGCGTAGAAAATGTTCAGTTCTTTTAAGTTTGATTGTTGACCCCGCACATTGTAGGCACGCTTTCAGGGTGTCATAACACGTATCATTTGCATGGTATGTACTTGTTTATTCTATTTTATATACAGTGTTACAATTAAGAGCATAAAACCATATTGTAAATTGCAACACCCTCTCGTACTCGTAAGATGATTCTTTTATTGTTGGGCTTATTGAAGATTTATTGGGAGTTTTCTCGTGGCAATTGTGTTATATAAGAATAGTTTTGAATAGTTCCTAGACATTTAATTACTTTTTTCTTAAGAACGCATACTTGATTATGACCGTACTTTAAGTATCTTAGCAACACAAAGTAACATAATTGTTCTTTCTTGTTGTTAATTCCCACTGAATCATTCGTAAACTTCAAATAAGAAATATTTTAACATAATTTAAGGTCTGTGTATGTCTGTGTCCAATTTTCATTCTGTAATAATTGCTTCCTATACAGTATTTATCGATATCAACAATTTTTGATAATATTGACATATAATAGACTTACACAGCAGAAGTAAATTATTTATAATACATAAAATAAGTTACTAATTAAGCTCAAATCAAAATATTACAATCCTTCCTCCTTTCTACATTTTCCTTAATTTGAACACAAAGGAAGCTGTTAGAAAATAACACCTACACTGAAAGAATTAATCAAAAATAAATGTTTTACATTTAGCTGTGTTCCATTTCTATTTTTCAACGATAATTGTAGAAGTTTATATATCTCCCACTACAAAAATGCTATAAAATGCTATTTAAAGGTATTGAGAACGATTCATTATTTTTCACCGTAGATAGATTGTTTAATGCGGATTAATTATGTCTAATTAGCAATTCGAATTTCGATCATCACTTTGCACTACATAGTTTTATTTCGATTTTCGGCTCTAATTTCTCACAAAACTAAATGCACATCAATCTGAGACCATGATTTGATTGCCAGAATTATGTTCTATCTCATCAAAGGAGGAAAAGGTTATTAGAAGCTCTTATTCCTATTTCATACTTAAATTCCGATACGAAAGTCAATATTATTCTGACACGTTAACCAGACGATGAAACACAGACAAACGCAAACTAATGCAAGGTCTAAGTCATGTGTGAAATGCCGTCATGAAACCATACTCCAACATAAACAGTTTCAAATGTAATACGTTGTGCAAACATGCTCTCTCTGTGACTGAGAACATAACCAATATTGGCTGTCCGGTATGTTTGTGATACGTTACTAAAACAGTAAAGAAGAGCAGCTTGATACTCTAACACTAATTGCTATGTCTATGTTTCAGAGTAGGGTTCGCGTCTTGCGAATTTTGGTGATATATTCCAATCACAAGCTGCTCAGCTATTGGTAATATATTTAAACACTGGTACATAGAAGAAAATGTGTTTCGCAAAACGGAAATCTAAAACAGCAGTTCTCATTAGACACTCACATTCATCCTGGAAATTCTGTTCATGGTAAGAAAATACAATTTCTCACTCTTTGTGACAAAATATTCCCGCAGAATGGTATCTGATATTATTTTGGTAATAAAATGAATAAACCGTATTAATGTTTCGTTAAAAATTTATGTGTAATATGCTGCATATTATTTCTTATTGCTATTTCTCATAATTTCTCTATAGTTCTTAAAGGTATTTTTTTCTTTCCATGACGTGTAATTTTATCAAGAACACAACTGATGATATTACTCTTCGTTTCACAGTGATGATAATGATGATGATGATGGGTGTTCTGGCTGTAAGCAGGCTTATGTTCCAAAGGTTTGCCATTGCCTTCTATCCGCTGAAGATGACGTGCCAAGGAAGGGACATACAGTTTAAGTTTGACTCAAAATCACTTACATCCTCACACGTTATCGAACTCAGGATACTTTGATAACGAGCAAAAAATCAATGAAGTTTACTTCAATATACCTCGAATTGTTTCTTGACTTATTTGGCTTGTACATTTGAACCTTTCATTTCCATAAATAGCTCTACTTTCATGTATTTCGTACTTTATTTTTATAATTTCGAGCTTATGTTATATATTAATAACAAACATACATCTGGAATTATATATATATATAATAAATCACAGCCATATTCAATCCACTAGTGGATGAGGCCTCTCCCCGAAGGGAGGAGTCGGTCTACTGCTCCCACGCTGACCAGACGGGTTGGGAGAGGAGAGCTGA
>JAGDQP010075670.1:0-10138 GCA_022664845.1 Lepisma saccharinum
CCCACGATCCCACCTTGTACTTACACGCTATACAGTTATTATTATTTCAAGTTCGGGATATCTACGCGCTACAGCAGTCAGTTGTTGTCCAGTTTTGATGTTTTGTCCGCTACGTGTCGCCACTGTCTCTTCAAACTTGTACTTTGTGAACACGTGAACTTCGCTATCTTCCTCTCCACTTGAAAAAGTGTGAATACACGAAATATAGTGACTTTTTTGTGTGTGAATATGTGTGGCATATATATATCCTTTACTTTACTTTTTAAGTTAAGGTAAAATTCGCAATAAAAAGTTGCATTGTTTGTATCCAGCATAAACATAATGTGTAATGTCTGAAATCTGGGAAAGATTTTATGCTCCTCCCTGTATCTTGTGAATCTACTATCAAATTATTTGACTCATGGGCTCATTCTGAGAATTTCGTAAGTAATCTTGTTACCGCCCATACAATTAATTTTATCTTATCTTATCTTATCGTAAGTAATCTATTCTCCTGTTACCAGGTTCCAACCATTTGAAATGTAAGTATCGCCACTCCTCGAGTTAGTCGCAAAATTGAATATCTTTCTCCTTTTCTGTAACTCAGTTTATTCTTTCCGCTCCGTACATCATCAAACAGAAATAGAGATATACCATTCCATTCTTCGCTTACCTCTGATCGTTTACTGCGTTTGGCCATTTCTTCATTAGTGTATATTTTCTAAGATTGACAAAAACCTGACACTAACTGTAGTTTCTTAATCCCTCTCACCATAACTTAACCCCGATAAAATTGCTATACCGTGTGGCAAAACTATTTGGTATTACAATCGCAACTGTGACTTTACTGTGCTAGGTAAGATTCGTAGTTCTGAATTTAATTTCCGTTTGTTGATCCTGTTTCCTAACTTCATTGGCATTTATTTACTACCGCATTTACATCAAACTATTTCCATAGCAGAACAGGATTTATACATTCTTCTACAACAATTGACTAACAATATTTTCTAATAATCTTATGTATTTGTCATCTTTAATAATATTCTTGGAATTTTGCCGTTCTCTCTCCGCATGCGTGTTCTTCAAATCTAGCACATATTACAACTAACTTGTTACTAAATTCATTTACCATTGTTCCATGTAACAAATAAATTCTTCGTACATTCGCTTTGTTATTCTTTTCTGACTCTCCGCTGCTAAAATCCAAAGCAGCTGGTGCAATATGCAAATAATCTGGTCGCGTCGCGGATTGCTCAATGGAAAATCGGCAGATCCGCAAGAGAGAGAGTAATTTTGATTCCCCACCACCCTAGTGATCATATTTTCTGTGCATATTTCCGTGTTTGTGCAAAACAGGATTTATCTCATTTATTTCCAAAAATCCTTATCTTAAATAATAAGTGTAGACGTCCTATATATAGATAAACTCTTCGGCATTCAACATGCATTACAGTATAAAATCGCATTAAAAAACGGATTGGATTTCTACAAGTGGTGTGTGGACCCATAACCCAAGTTTCTTAGAAGTCGCGATACATCAAGTGCGCTGCTCACGAAATAAAATAAAATGAATCCTGAACAATGAAAACAAATATCTGAAACAGAGAGAACAAAACAGAATGCACAATGATGCACCTAAATACTGACAGCCACTCTCAGTGTACACTAACCTATTAACACAGGAAGGAACCACATCTATGTGACTTCGTAACTACTTACATGATCATGGAACAGCAGATGTAAATGAGGAAGTTAAAGCGATGTTCATCTGCAAATAACGAATCCCATATCCGAAGGACATCTGGCAGAGGAAACTCTTGTGAAAGTAACAATGTTAACCACCTATACGACAAAAAAGGAAATAAGAAATATTACTCTTACCAAATCTCTTCAGTTAATTATGGAAGTACAATTATCTTCCACTAGATTTATTGAAATCCTCCTCATAAACCTACACCGCACATACGTATGCACTGAGCATGCTTATTTAACCAACGTGTAATAATAGTTGAGCAACTCTATTTCACAGGATGCAACTAACAACGAACTCCACCACATAGAAACCCCACTCTAATGGCAAAATTTTGAGAATTTTTTTAAAGACAATAATCAATTAAACAACAATCACTACTGAAGTGCGCTTGTCTAAATGGGGCATATTCCAGCACAAAAAGCATTTATCTGGTTGCTACACGCCTGCTCATCGAACACGAGAAAGTTCCTACGTAAAAGTTTAGAAATATTGTGGAGGAATATTGGTGGTGTCATGGGGAAATGCAGGTTTTTTGTTTTCTACATTACACAGTAACTGGCAACTCTGTTGGTGTTGAGTAGTACTGCGATATTCGCTTTACTAGGGGTTATTTCATCATAATATGTAAAAAAGAACAGTACAAAGTGCAATATCTCAAGAAAAAATAACACCTTGGTTACATCAAACAACCCAGAATATCGAAAATTCACAAATTAGCAAATGGTTAAAGTGAACATCTTAATGTTAGACATAAACTGGATCGTTACACCACGCTTTCTGAAACCCTTCAAAGGGTTATAGCATTGACATATCTAATTACATATGAAATATTCCTTTTGTAGTTAACATAAACTTCTGGCATTATTTTTGTACACTTTTAAATCATCTCATAAACAGTAGTTTCCAGAGCAAGGGCCCTACTATAACACATCGCTGGTGGGGTGTCTAATATTGGAAGGATTACCAATTTTCTGTGAATGTAATGCAGCTTCATGTAAAGTTTGTTTTCCGTTGATTCAGTACCTAGATTTTAGGCTACTCAACTGTTCATGAAACCAGGTCTCTTCGCTGAAAAGCATTTTATAAACCCATGACGATATTCCAGCTTCAAAATAAGGTCCAATTCCTTTAGTACACCACATAAACTTTATGCATGCTATTTTAGTTTCAGTACTGCTCGTTAAGGAAAATTTTAAAATTCATATTACGTAATGAGTTTTCGATGTGGCAATTTGGTGCAGCCATTAATTGTTCTTGAATATGGTGAAAAACACCAGAAGTCAAGAAAGGAATGACGAATTGAGCGTTGCTTCAGATTCATTAATCCAATTTTACGAAATCCTCGAGTATAATGGAAGAAGTTAAATTCTCTGATAAAGTCGAGTTTGGAAAATTCACACTAACCTCTCTCACAGCAGAATACAATAATATTCTACTCAGATCCTATGGTTACGGTCGCCTACTTCAGATCTGCACTGGGGAGACAAGCAGGTTCGAGTGAATTATTATTAACGTCCTAAACGAGCTGGTGAGCTTTAAGGAACGGGACCTACAGTTTTTGGTAAAGTGGGCACCGAACCATTCCGTTCAATATACCCCGGCGGAATTTCAACCCATGACCACGTGCCCAGAAAGGGGGCGCTCTAACCTCTCGGCCACCCCAGGTTATACAGGTTCGAGTGCTCCTACCGGCCATACTGACTGAGGTTTTCCAGGGTTTTATGAAGTCACTACATATTTCGCTTATCTTGTGAACTGTCCATGATTCCTTTGATCGGATAACGTTTCCAATCTGTCGGATTCATGTCGAATCCATACTCAAAGAATGAAAGCTGTTCGAAAATGTAACGAACAGGTAAAAGATCAGAAATGTGTAAAAACTTGAAAACTTCTTTTCGCTCTTTCAGAATCCAGCTAATTAAATGGCGTAGGATCAATGTCGCCAAATTGTGAAGATGGAAGGCTACGGCGGGCTTTGATTATTCTTTTTATTATTCTCGGATTAAATTGAAACTCCTGTAAATCCATACCTGACGTCAAACTGTCACACAGATCTACTGATCCATCCAGCGAAAAGATCCTAAAAAAAAAAAAAGTTTCATTTAGCTCAGCGTTTCCCAATCTGAGAATTTTTGATCGAAGCTCAGCGTTTCGTCTCGAATTATTTCTCGATTTTATGAACAATGAGGTCATAGACGATTCATAAAGAAGCAATATGTTACGCAATACTGCTTGGCAAATGTAATTTCTGGTCACATTAATTCACAAATGACATGAATGCGCTGCAGCTCAACACAAACAAAACGAAGAATAATTTGCCGAACTGAAGACTGCGAAAGGTTCAGGTTGCTGGGTATGGTTATCGAATATTTCCTAAAACATTTATCCTCCGAGTACCACTTAACGCCGACAATGTACTTCCCAATATGGAAATAAACCTAACATGCATCCTATAACACTTCTAATATTCAAGCATAGTATTTGTAATCTTTTACGAAGGGATTTTTTTTCACGTGTTCTATCAATAGACTCTCTCTCTCTAGTGAAGGCTCTCTAATGACAACGAGAAATGTTGCAATAGTTACATAAATGTGTTTTGTACAGTAAAATACTCTATTTGCAAATTTTTCAACTCTGGAACTTTAAAAAAAAAAAGTGCATTATTAATAGTAACTGATAATTAAATCGTTCATAAAAAAAAAAAAAATCTCAACATACTTTTTTTTAAAAAAAAAATGGGTTTTGTTTAGTTTATTTCCTAGTTACATCCTATAAAACACCGTGTTACGTAACTTTTGGGACATCCAGTATAACGAATGAATTTACTATAACGAAAAAACTTACCGAAAGCTGTAATATTGTGGGCGGAGTTCTTGCTCTCGAAGGTGATTCCATACTTCCTGATCATTTAATCTCAACTGTTCACCTAACTTGCACATCATTCCACTGATTCCACATTCTGATTCATCTAACGACTTAATGAAAAAATCTCTGATTTCTCCCATTAAGTTTGTGAAGCAGAAGAAGCAGTCAGCCTCTGCATGCTCTGTTAAGAATAGAAGTGATTGATTTTATTAATGCTATTCGTAAGTAAGAAATAAGTAGAATTCCAATTATCCGGATTAATCGGGAATGGGCATTATCCGGTTATGCAGAAATCCTGATGACTGGGTCACTCTAGTAACATATTATTGCATGTACCATATACCAGGGTGAGTCATATGTTCGTAACGTTTTCATGGATAATGTGCAGCACCCGCCTCCCCCTGTACCACAGAAGCCTATTCGGCGAAGTACATCCCATCACACTGTATGGTCCTTCTGCAACGTTCCACCAGTGGCACAAACCCCTGACGATACCAGGCTGCAGGCTTTGAAGCAAAGAACTCAGTAATGCCAGTTGTCACATCATCCACGGAATGGAACTGTCTGCCTCGCAGGAGTGTGCCATGGAACGAAACAGATGAAAATCAGATGGCGCAAGGTCGGGACTGTAGGGGGTGTGTTGTAAAATGTCCACGCCATCCACGTCCGCAATGTGCTGGCGGACTCTTCTTGACCTGTGGCATGGAGCGTTGTCAAATTGGAGGAGCAGTCGCTTTCGGTTCACCAGTGTTGGATAACGACGGCGCACAATGTCGTATACCCGTTGCAGCTGTTCAGCATACAATTTTCCCATCTACGGAACGACCACGTGGAACAAGCTCCCAGTGCACCGGACCTTCCAAATTCCACCACACACACAGCATTGTCTTCTCTTCAAACCGCCCTCTTTGAACCACTGGCTGCGCCTCGGTACCTGGTCGAAGCCATTGTTTCTCGGTGTCAGGATAACGAAGAAAGATCCACTTTTCATCGTTCGTGATGATCCGCTGCCAAAACCGGTCATCAGTTAGGTTTCGAAGCAGTTCTTCAACAGGGTCAAACGTTGTTGAGCTTGAGCGGGAGTCAAATCATGGGGAACCATTCTCGGTTGCCTGGAGCGAAACCCAAGTTGATGCAGATGACGAACGACACTGGTTTGTGATGTCTGGACCTCATCTGCCAGCTGACGGGTACTGGTTCCTGGGTTTCCTTCAACCGCGTTTGGAGGGCATCGATATCCGTCGTCACAGGGCGTCCACTCTTGGGCTTGTCATCGAGACTGGTATCACCAGACCGAAAACGTTGAAACCACTTTCTAGCTGTGGAAGGGTGGACAGTACCTTCACCTTCTACGGCACAAATTTCCTTGGCTGCTGCTGCTGCATTCAACCCCTTTTTCCAGTAATGGCGCAGAAGCACACGACACACAAGTTTCTCCTCAGCCATTGTCCTGCCAACTGTGTATTCAACGTGTAGTTCCTCCCACACACCGTTAGCGCTGTGATCAGACAGACACGTGACACGCTTTCTGCCACCACCACCTACACGTTGCACATGGTTTTCCGGCATCGAGTGGGCGGGGCCACCCAACGCTACGAACATATGACTCACCCTGGTATAAACACAAAAAATATTTTGTAAAAGAACAAGTGACAAACACATGCACTCTACTGTATTTAAACTGTTTTTTTAGTACAGTACTGGAACTCTTCATAATGCCGAACAAAACAGAGTAGGTATTTTTGTTCTTATGTACTGTACTCTAAATCTCCTAACAATTGATTCGGATAATTGGAGTTGTATGTCTTAACTTACTACTAAAGTATAGCTACATGGCTTTTGATTAAAGAGAGAAAATAAGTATTCAAAATTCTCAAACAGCTACTTTACACAGCTATTAATATGATGCAAAATGAATACTATTAGTTTATTCGCAATACCATATAAAATAATATACAAAACATAATTAAATAGATCAGGAAAATCAGTTCCTTAACGAACAGAAAAATCAGTTAACAAACATTATCCTTTGCCCAGCCCCACTAAAAAAAAAAAAAAGGCTTTGCAGGGAGGTTGAACTATGTAGACTGGTGGAACAAAATGGAATACTAAAAATGTGAAAACAGTTTTAATTGATGAAAACGAAAATGCAAAATTCAATGGGAATAATGCACATAAAATGCAATATTAGGTTCAAAATGTTTCGTACTGTGACAAATACGTTCTATTTTTCCAATTCTACCAATTACCCTTACCAATTCTCTGTACACAGCATACACTGTAATTATCATTCACAACTCTTTTGTGTTAATTGAATAACAACTTACAATCTCGCTTTAAAGCAATCTACGAAGTCGCTTCCTTCCTTTTTCTCTCATCGTATACATACAACAAAAAAGGATACTTTTTTGACATAAACCAAGATTCACTGTATATCCATTACCCTTTAGAAAACCATGTTTGCTTTCCTGAACTTTGTTCAAATTCAACACCTTGAATGATAAATAATAATTTTCAATGTGAACAACGTGACTTGAAAACGAAACTTCAGTTGTTGATTTCACTGTCTTGCAAACACAACCTACTTTCATCCGTTCTTACATCTGAAAGTAGTAGTAAATGAAATACTTTCTTTCAGTTTCTGACATAGACACTTACTATTTAAGTACTCTTACAATTAAGTAATCGATTAATTCGTATCCTCCTCATTTCTCGAATTAGACTGTTGGAAGTGCCAATTTCGACATCGAATCATCACTTTCGAACTAAGACGTAATCAGAACCAGATTTACCGCTAGGCCCGGGCCTAGGTGCGCAACATTCATAGGAGCACGAGACAAAAAAAAAAATATTTAGCAAAAAACATTAATTATGAACCATGTAGGGGGAGTGTCAAACACCATTACTTTTAACGCGGGCGACCCCTCGTACATAACTCACTTCAAGTTATTTAGCGATAGGTTAATTTACATTAGAAATAGTAAAACAAACATTAGTACTTACATAAATATAACCACTAGCGTAATAGACCGATAGGGCGTGAGCCTGGCCCAGCGCCATCAGTCCGCGTTTGGTGGAACTGCATTCACATGAGTGATGGCTGTGTGGTCAGCACTGCGCGCACCTAATCACGAACAGGCGTATCAGGGGCTTTCTAGACGGAAAATATAAGTACTTATATTAGGAATATTATTCACTCTTATTTTTGTATTTACTCCACGCTATAAATAGGACGTGGCAGTAATCTATACCCTAGTCAATGGGCAACAGGTACTTTGTGATGAAGCACTCTATATGCATGAAGCCGAAGATTTTTGTATATAAGGAAAACTAAAGTGTCTTTTCGAGTCCGCAATGGGTAGGTACCGTGCGTTCGAATCCTGCTGCCGACCGTCCTGACTGATGTTTGAAACAGTTTAAGTCAGTTTCACCACACGAACGTCAGGATGGTTGATACCTTAACTAGGACACCGGCCGCTACCCTCCCATAACCTATCCCGGTCTGATCCAAAGATTGCTAAAGATCTTTAAAATTTGAAAAATATCCTAACCTGTCTTTTGACAGTAGAATCAAGCTTGATTTTTCTCCCTAACTTGATCTTCTATCGTCGGGAGATAAATATTCCCCGAGTTGGTGTTTAAAATTCAGAGCTGCTGCCCACGTATTGAACGTAGCGAAAATTACCTTAAAGGTAAATATTCTATTTTATGGGCAATAATTACTAATTAATGATCATTAAGGTTAATGTAAAGCAACAAATCTCCAACAAAAGATGGCAGCATTACCTCCGTATATGTCTAATGTATTTTTATCGTTGCAAGAAATTGCAATGATGCTCCTACAAATTCAAGCCTATAGAGTTCTAAATTTCAGGGAAGAAAGTTCATAATCAATTCATGAGTTCGATCAATGCCAAAACCTGATCAATGGCATTTTTGTGCCACCCTGTATATGTACATGAACCTGCTAATTAATGGGGATGAAAAAGGGTTGTAGTTTGTGTAAAATGTTGCAATCTTCCTCTTTCAAGAGATAGAACATTTCGTGGGAGCTTTAGTTCGCTGCTAAACAATGTTACTCCATAAAATGTTACTGTATACAAATCATATTGCAATTCAGTGACTTACACCCTGTACACATTATCCCAACTCGGATAGCGGTGGGTTTTTAAAGAGTCAATCCTGGATGGATTCCGCATCAAATGAGACCAATATCAGCTTCGTACCAATTACTTTTCAGTTGGAGTTAATTTTCGGCTTGTGCTCCTAGACTATTAGGAGGATATTTTCTCCTATAGACAAATAAAGATTTACAATGAAAAATCAAGTCTTGGCATGATAATTCTTTCCATGCCCTTAGATGAGTTCTCCCGGTACGATACTCACGGTTAGTCCCACCGGCAGACAGGTAAATTGTGGGCACTTTAATAAGTCCTACCGCCGGAGAATAATCCACCTCCCTCGGGTTCCTATTTTTCCTCAGATGCCAAAGATGACCATCTACGCAGAGGAAAAAATGAATAAACTGCTTGGAAGAATGTATGATTGACAGATAGTCTATTTCTTTCAGGAGTACAGATTTCTGCACTCGTCGTTGATATAATAATATAAGTGAATTGAAATTACAAGGCTTTTATCACAGCAAGTATAGCGTGGAAGCAGTAATCGTCGTTAATTAAGAATAACAATTAAGAATAGCAGAAGTTTAGCTTCAAGAAGATGATATATAATTTTATTTCTACAATAAGTCCGAACTGATGAGCCTAGAGATTGCGAAGTTAAGTAATGGAGCTGCATAGCAATTTTTACCTTAACACTAGAATATGTACTATTTTCACTAACCACTATATTTACACCACTTTCACAATACAATAACGTATTTCAAACCACTCACCCCTCCATTCCGTATTTGGATCACAGGCAAAACTGTAATAAATAGGTCCTATGATTTCATTCATTCCTTGTACATAGCCCTGACCTGGATTGAGCTTAGCATACAAAAATAATATCCTTTCAACGATTTCCCAATGGGCTTCCATTCCATCAGGCATTGGTGCATAATCTTCTGGAGCTTTCTTAACTAATAAGGCAATCTGCGAAATAAGTAACACAGTAAGTCACTTCAATTTTATTGTATTTTACGGTATATTTCATGCAGAACAGAACACAGAAAACTATTTACGTAACGAGTGTCTCTCATTTCTCATCTTCTGGTGTTCATTTTTTCTAAAACTCGTAAACAGTTGAGTGCAGGTGAAACACTTGTTATAATAGCTCAACCGAGTACTATTCTAAGGCTATGTATGAAGAAAAGGTTTGATAGTAAAGTAAACATTATGTATTACACATGTTACAATTTTCGGTATTACCAATTAGAATTATGTTTGAAAAATGTGTTACTGTATATCAGAAAGAATGAAGCAGATTGGAACAAAACTTCTTCTTTTTTCATAAAACCAGAAGTACTGCAAATTAAAACTTAGAAACTATAAGAAGTAATAAAAGAATAACTCAGTATGATACATTGCGTGAGAAGTGTAT
>JAGDQP010075671.1:0-10138 GCA_022664845.1 Lepisma saccharinum
TTTGCGAAGTCATGATAAGTACAATATTTAATTCCGTCGCCAAACGCAAGGCAAACACGTAGCAACTTCTGGTCAATGAAGTTGCATTGCGTTGCTTAAACAGATTTCGCAAATACAATATTTAATCGGGCCCCTGGTCATCCAAAAGAGTTTGGACATCCAATCGACGTTGAATGCACGACCCGAAATTGACATCCCAAAGAAATCCAAGTTTGGGTACCCAATAGACGCCGAAAGCATGTCCAGGATTTCTTCCAGAAGATTTCATCCGGGGGGTTGATCACGAAAATAATAAATAATGCATGCTGACTCCAATGTACTAAAATATAAAATAACAATAATGTTGAAATTAACAGAAAAATTGACAGTGGTCTAGTGTTGTGAGCAAAATATCAGAGCGGTGTGCCAGTGATCCCCGGTTCGACTCCCACACCAAGTTTTATGTTTTTAATAAACATTATTTTATCCTTTCTGCTTTCGAAAAAAATCTCTGCTTATCCTTTCTTACCCAAATTCACTTAAATGTATTAGATAGAGTCAGATTTGACTTTTATTTTTATTTTAGCAATGAAACAAATATGTGCTTGAAATCTTTTTCTTGTACTCAATGAAAGCATTAACAAGTCGTTAAAATCATAGTGCTATGTTGTCACAGGGGTAGTTTACAAGACTAATAACAGAAATTAACCATTAGCAACCACCTTACTACAAACTTAAGGCTGATTTTCATGAAAGCTTGCGTTACTTGTGATTTGGGTGAGTAGCCAATTGAAACATGAGTTTTTAAGGCCCCCTATTTAGCTATTACGTGTTCTACGTGTAACACGTATTTCAATTGGCTATTCACCAAAATCGCAAGCTTTCATGAAATCAGGCCTTGCTGATGGTAGGGCTGTTGGTATTAGGTAATTTCTGTTACCGGGCTTGTACACTGTCAAGACATTTGCAAGGAAATATTTTAGCCCGAGATTCTTTACGGTCGCGAGATTACTGTGACGTCATGATTGATGCTGTCTGGAGACACTCGTCTAAATTTTACATTTTACGGGACGTAAATCCTTATTTTCTTCTGTTTCCCATCGCCCATGGTTACCAAAAGAAACTAAAGCAAGCAATTGCTCGGAAATAGGCCTATGTTAAGTTTGTTCGTTGAACAATTAACAAGCTACACAAAGTAGAATTTCTTAACCGACCCCACCTCCTTTGCTACACTGTAAAATCGATACCTCGAACGTTAGTGAGATTCGATGTTTGTAAACAAGGCCAGAGTCTTCATTTGTACTACTGAAAATAATTTTCCGTATTGTTTAGAATTGAATTTTGTGGATTGCAGTTAAATTTTGTGGATTAAATGTGACGATCAGGTGAGTGTACAATAATCCAGAGAAGTATTGAATTCAGAATTTGGTAAAACTAGTACATGAAATTAGGGCCTAACTGAGTTTTGACTTGTGTCCTATTAAGTTTTCGATTGTTGAACTTGATTTTCAGTTTCGTCTCGAATCTGGTGCTGAAATTGATGTAAACATATTTCTTTCCTTGGGGAAGGGATGTCCTTTAGACCAGGCAGAAAAATATATATATTATGAATCAAAATTGGAATGTTCATACTAAGCTCGAGGTTTAAATGTTGCAACCTTGCAATTCCCCAGTTGTCCGATTTCTACCCTACAGTATTTTTCACTTATCCATCGTTATTTCGTGTCATACTGTGGGCCTAAAAATCAGACAACATTCTTAAACATCACAAGTAACCATAAAATCATGGTACTGGTGAGGTGTTGCCGATAATTTTATCCGTATCAGCAAGAATTCTATAGGTTAGCCATACTATACCCTATTGTGGTTGGTTATGCTCTCAAATTTAATAGATGGCTTGCCCACTCGCATGAATATTATTAATGGCCATTTTGACCCATGTACGTACTTAAAAACCATATTAATGCTATTCATAGGGCAGGTCAGTCATCTACACTCTTCACTGTACACCCCTGTCGTTATTCTCACGTTCACACCTCTATAATTGGAGAGTGTGTGATTAAGTAAACGGGTTTGTTCAAGAAATTAATGACAAGCTCGCAAGTAAATGCTTTTGCTAAGAAAGCACCTTTGTACGTTGTGTCTAAGAGTAAAATTAATGCTGCAGAACTACTAACCCTTGTGCATAGCATTCAACGGTGCTTTAACTAGTAAGAGATACTTTTGAGTGCATTTTCTTGAATATTACACCTGAAGTTCCATGGCAAATCCCAAGGACGAGTCGTACAATATGTTATGGACTCCGAATGTAGCTTAATTTCATACTACCATAAGAAGCTCGGAAATTAATGTCTTTGTATTAGCTGTACAGACATAGCATGGCTCGAGTCTGAACGAGTTTTATCGATTAGGTCGTCGTTGCTTTCGACAGCCAGCTGTTCCTGCTACCGTTGTAGTATCAATGATATTCAGCAGTAACTGATTTAGGCCTACGAATAATTATACTATTCGCAAAACTAAAAAAAAAGATTGACAGGTCACAGTAGACACCGACGGTATTGTCAAATCTTGCAGCACGTCTCTGTTGACAAGGTTGTCAGAGCGAATTCCCTGATACGAGCTGTGAGTTGTCACTTTTCGGAATTTGAATTCAAATGAAATTTGTAAGAGGATCTTCTACTTTCAGTCTCCGCTAGAAAGTTTCCGTTGCTAGTAATTGAAAGAAAATTGCTACCAAATTTCGAAATATTTTAAGGAACTGGATATCTTTAATGGGAAAGAAATTTTTTACAGCATTCTTCAGAAGTTCATGAACGCGATGAAATATTTAGAACATACATTTGTCCCCTAGTTTTTCAGGAATAAATTATTCATCATAGTTCAGTAGTAGCTATTTATTCCAGAGGAATTATTAACAAGTATAATATTTACATTGCACTGTGAATACTAACGAGTAATCTTCCTAAACAGCTAATTAAGTCATTATTCGGGTAAACGTTATACTCTACTCCAGGGGTCTCCAAATTGACTAATCAGGACGACGACGAGGACCGTATTATAAAGGATCAACTCAAAAGTAATATAGAAATTTTCATGTAGTAATTATACCAAATTGTAGTAGTAATAATTAATATAATACAAAATAATGTGTATCCCAAGTAGCAAATTTTTATTGGACCAATGAAAATCTGATTCTATGTTTTAACGTTCGATTAACGTTTTTCAGTACTTTCCAGCCTACGCACTATTTGGCCGTTGGCCATAGCGTTAGCGATAATATTGGCCCTAAAAGCGAAGTTCAACGTAGAGCAAACTATATGATAATTTAATTGTGCATGTAGCCCAGCGGTAAAGTTTTTAGTTGTATGCTGGCCAATTCAGGAGTTCCAGGTGTGACAGTCTGACTAGAAAGATAAATATTAAAAAATCAAGGGCTGTTAACTAGTCCCAGTTGTTATTACAATGTCAGAATATTTGTATTGTACTATTCTTCAATAGCTCAGCTTTCAACTGAGATTTGATTTTGTACAAATCAAGAAAAATCTGCGTTCCGGGTGTGACTCACAAGAAGCTGAGCTATTGAAGATTAGTAGAATACAAATATTCTGACATTGTAATAACAACAGGAACTAGTTAAAGGCCCCATGATTTTTCTAATATTTAGCTTTCTAGTGTCAGACTGTCATATCCAGAACTCCTGGATTGGCCCATGCAACAAAAATAGTACGTACCAAAAGGAGTACTCCGCATAAGGGCCGTTTTCTGCCCCTCAACCGATTGTAAGGAAATTTTGCACGTAATTACTAGACCATATAAGAGTTCCAATGATCCAAATCCTATGTCCATACCACTTCCGGCTGTCATGGAAAGCGCGTCCAAAAATGACCGCTTCCGGATCCTAATTTTTATAATGTTCAAAATAAATTCTGATATTTCCAAAATGGCTAAGCTATCAAATCCGAATTTCCTTTCAAAAGTACGATATATCTTTAACCGTTTCTGAGATAGGGATTAATTTTCTTATGTAAACGTCCAATTTTACTTATAAAAGTGCACCTTTCCCAGGAAACTTTGTGTTGTTGAACCCTCAGCCCCCAGTAGTTACAAAACGATACTTCGCTCCAATAATCTCCATGTCATGTAGAAGAACATATTCAAAAGTCATTTTGTAACTGATGGGGGCTGATGGTTAGAAGAAACATTTTATACTCTAAAGTGAAGTACCTCACGTGGAAGTATTTTTATTTAAATTCAGCTAAATAAACCATCATATGTCTGAAAGTTCTTATATCCAAACCATATTTTGTGTTTTTCTGCAACTCCATCGTTCATTATTGACATTTTCTAGTAAACCATTAGTTTTCTCCACAAGTAACTGCATTTTTCTTCCGGATAGATTCATCTGTAGACGTGTATCTCACAAGCGCAGGTCGATAGACGTTGCAAATGGAAAACAATGCGAACGTAATCTGTATTACCTTTTTGTGTGTTGGGTATTACACGATCCAGAGCCTTCCACTGTTCGCAGATTCCACCACCCACCGTATTCTTGTCACCATCATTGATTTATTTGCCTACAAGGTCTTGTGCTGTTTTTGTCCTTTCTTCAAGAACTCTGGCATATCAGATTAGAAACCTAAGTCTGATAGAAGGTGGAGTGAATTCCGGAAGCCTCCGTCGACGACGGAAATGTTTTCCTTGTGAAGACATGCTCGCATTTCTTCGATGTTGTTTTTAAGCATGTGTTCTGATATTTTAGCGTGCTCAGCGAGATAAGCAGTCAATATTTCGTATTTCAAACACGGCTGAAGTTATCAACTAGAAATTTTTATTGTGATATGTTCATAATATCCGTACTTGTCACAAAAAATGTGGTTTGGATATTATAAGAACTTTTAGACATATGATGGTTTATTTAGCTGAATTTCAAACATATTCTTCCACGTGAGATACTCAACTTTAGAGTATAAAATGTTTCTTTTAACCATCCGTTACAGTATGATTTTTGAATGTGTTCTTGTACATTACATGGAGATTATTTTGAGCGAAGTATCGTTTTGTAACTAGTTGGGGCTGATGGTTCAACAACACAAAGTTTCCTGGGAAAGGTGCATTTTTACCAGTAAAATTGGAGCCCTCTGAAGCAGTCCCCGCCCGGAGATCCGTATGAAGGACTAGTTTACCTCCGGAATATTTTACCTGCAAGAGAATCCATGAACCATCTGTTACTATTTCTCGACATGTTTTAGCGGTGTAGAGTTGTCAGCTCTACGACCACGCAGTAAAGGTAGACATTCAAGATGTCGTCCTCTGTCCATTTCTAAGCCTTGCCGATGTCATTCATCTTCAGCCTCAGGATGGTAATGGTGATGCTGCTTCCCCTCACCATGATATTTTGGTTCTGGGTTATCTTCCCCTAGTCGTTGTAGGTCCCTCTACTAACTGCAAGGCAGCAGTACTGATTTTGGTCCGCCCCGGAATATTTTCGGTACCCACCATATCTGGTCGGCATTCCCCTATCCGCCACCTCGGGAGGCGCCTGGTGGGAGACCAGTAACTCCAAATATGTCTATATTAGCTGGATTGTCTGCAGTGTGCTTTTAGTCCCTTTTAACCAGTCACAGTGTTATTTACAATCCTTAAGAAGCCTCCTCGCTCCAATCCCAACATTCAGAATGTTTCAGACACTAAGAGTACTATCAAAAATGTGTAAGCGCGTAGCGCACTATAGCTTACAAATTTCTATGAAATACAATGGACAGGGATCTCGAAATCTTGTCGATTAATGAGTGCTGAGCAATTCAATAATGACGTCATAATCTTTGAAAATGTATCACTCATCAGTGGACAAGGTCTCGAGATTGTTATGTATAAGATGGTAAAAAAGGTAAGGAAAAAAAGGATACTTACGTAGCAGAATGCTGAGACAGGAGTACAAGAACTTCACAAACACAATAGAAAAGCGGCAACGTTTCGCAGAAGCGTTTTCACATGATAGGAGAGAAAATGGACAGGTACGGGACTTGGGCTAAGGAGATGCCATGTTGCCAACCTTAACGTCTCTTTAGCAGAAGTCCCACACCCGTCCATTTTCTCTTCTAGCATGTGAAAACGCTTTTGCGAACCGTTGCCGCTTTTGTATTGTGTTTGTGAAGTTGCAGAACCATCTCCCTTGTTACCAGTTTTTTTTTTTCTTGGAGCTGGAAAAGCGATTTAAGAAACAACTAAAGAATGAAAATTAAAAAAAAAAGGACTTGCAGCGTTGTGTCCCTGTAGTAACCACATATAAAGTACGCCTAAAATCACAGAAACTGTCACTATATTTCAAACATAACGTTCTTTATCAAGTACTAAGGAATCTCTGGAAGTTCTGTATTTAAATAGCCTATTGTTGACCTGACGATGCCGAGTCAGCACCTGCATACGAGAGTCCCCTCCGGGTATCGAACTGAAAACGAGAGCGGTAACCATGTGGTTACTTACCTTATTCACCTTCCCTTAATGAATCACAGAAAACCTTATTTGACTTATTCATTTTTAGCGCTCCTGTATGAGCTCCAGTGAATAGAGAAAGATATCCAGATTGTCCTGTTTGTCTTCCTTCTCCGTAGATATCAGTAAGTCAGACAGAGATGGGCCATACACCGTTGGAATCCTAGTTGTCTGAAACGATGGGGGGAGGGGGGACTGGGACTTTGACTCTAAAACTGATAAGTCCGTTCTTTTTGTATAGGCTTTCACCATTACGCTCATATATTTTCTGTCTGCCCACGTCCCAGATCTCAGTAACTATAAGTTTGACTAAAACTGGCAGGTCCTTTTCAACCACTTAGCATTCTCCATTTGTTTCTCCCTAGATCTCAGTATAACTACAGATCAGAAAGAGATGAGCCATATGGATTCCTCGTGGTCTAAAGTAGTGCGAAAAACAATGATTTTTTACCCTAAAGTTGACAGGGTGACAGCTACTTTTTAATCCGTTAGCATCCTCTTTAACCCCTTCCCCAGATATCAGTAACCCTAATCAGACAGAGATGAGCTGTATTCCTTGTGGTCTGAACGGGTGAGGAAGTCACTGTAGCTCTGTCTCATATATTGTTTTTACAGGAACATTTTATTCTATACGGTGGCGCTTGAGTTTTGTTTATAAAGTCATTAACTTTTTTTTTCGGAAGTTTTGTAGACCTACCTTGCGTCCAAATAGTCAAGGTGTAGGTAAAAAAGGGTGGCTATAGATGCTGTATATTGCGTCTGGATAAATAAGAATGTTAAATGTCTCAATCACAGACAATGATAAAGTTGTCCGGTTTCGTTTCTCCGACACAAGCTCATCAGGTTTTATGAGCTACACCAAAAATGCACTTTATTGACATTAGTAGATCTCCACGTGTGCCTCTTCGATTTCTCAGCAAATGTCAAGGTGACCCTCAACCTCGGTTCAGATGTTCTGTAACATCTGCAGCATGACAGATTCACAAGCAGGGGGGGGGGGGGGAATCAGGCGTTCTCGGAGGCCATTGAATGAGATTCTTCTCCCAATCCAATTCTTTGGGAATCGGTTATACAAGAAATGTTTGATGTCTCTGACATAATGTTGGAGAGGAGCGTTTCCTTGTATACGGGGTACAGCATACTCTTGAGGTTGGCCAGCTGATATTCCAGGGATAGGCGCGAGTCTCTTTTTTTTAGAATGTCAGTATCTGCTAAGTTTTTTTTGTATATTCACATTTTTTTTCTATGTCCAGTGATAAAAGTAATGAGTTTCAGAATGTAATTATTTCCTTTTTTGGTATCATCTCTTCTATATGTGTGGATGGTTGGCGGGTCTTTTGTCTCCGCAAGAGAGAGGTTGAGTGGAGACCCTTATGTGTATCTTTCTACTTTCGTGGAACAAATCTCGGCTGAAGTCCTCTTCTATTTTTTTTTTTCTATATTTCAATCATTAAACTTTATGGCGCCGAGCTTCAGCAAAATGCCCTGAATTAAGTTTTTCCTGACGCAACAAAAGATCTTTACGTTTGGAAGAACCATAGACATTGACAGCTGTATCCGAATAAATAGGTTCTACATAAGGTATCTCAGAATTCACATTGCCCCGACTGTGAGATTCTTTCCGTTTTACTTCAGTCAGTGGCCGTTCATCGCTATTTGTTTCTAAAACATCCCCTTCGCGAGAACTTCTGCATGTATTACTTAACATGTTCCACTGCTCAGCAATTTTACGCACCCTCGGATTTCGTGTTCTATGATTCAAGAAGTGGCAAGAACTCATAGTAAAGGAACATAAAATACTCGCTAAAATTAAGTTGATCCACCTTTTAATAGTAACAGCAACCAGAGTTGATAGTACTAATCAAGCCTGAAGTCAAATTATTTAAACCACAATAGAAATGGCACAACACATCAGTGGACATTATTATCAAACATTAATACATTCCTACCTTACGCAGCTTCTATGGTTACAAAATCTCCAACAAGTAATGCAGGAAATAATACGCTTTTATTCAGCACTGTAAAATATCCAGCAGCTTTGGTACAAATCTTACAGTTCGCTTAAATATCAGTCTAGCCTTTCAAACATACGTTAACATTCTTGACATTTTATTTTCGGTGCTAAAAGAAAAAAAAAAGTACGTAGGTAGCATTACGTACAGGAGACTTACAAGGTGCTCAAGTTGCTCATGGAATGCTAGAAGGTGTTCGTTCATTGAAAAGTAATGAGAAGAAAGAATCTATGGAAGTTGAACAATTACAGAGAACTGTTCAGAAAAGAAAGAGTAACCTTCTTACTAACTTTTTCACTAAGAAGGATAAAAAACAGTGATTGTAAATTACATTTTGCATAACTTCTTAAATTTTGTGTACATTGTCAAAGTAATAAATGTATTTGGCCATACTCCATCCAGGTCCAGAATTGAACATGCATTTAAATTTCTCCTTTATTAACAAAGCTCTGAACTGTTACTGAAGTGAGAGTTTGTGTTTTTTGTAATATGTCACTCATTCTGTAGGTTCATTCGAAATATTTCACAATTTTGATATAAGTTCTGTTCAGTTGTAGACTTAACCGGCCCTTTGGTAGGGGATTTTAACACACACAAATGTAGTCTTTTACACTCACTGGTAATAACAATTATGGATACTGGTTTCACGTCAGATAGTCTCTTTTAGTAGCTTTTCTCTATTTTTTTTTTTGCCTTTTTTTTAACATTTTAGTCTACAAAGTCTCCGTTTTTGACCTACTTGCCTGTGCCTATCCCTAATATTCCAACACCACATGAAAAGGGGGAGGGATCCGTACCCCATATTGTACGGTTTTGACAGTTCACTTTACCGGAAGTGGCTTCGTCAGAGAATACTACACGTTTCAGAAAATCATTCACATTATCAATGCGAGATAGCATTTCATTAGCAAACACGCTCCGTCGGGTCTGTCATTAGCCTGCAGTTTTTTGAATTAACAGTTACCTTGTAAGTTCTAAGTCGTAACCTTTTTTTGTTACGATGTTGTGCGCTGTTTGACGGAGGCATTTTAAGTACTCGCCCGTCGGATAGATTTCCGTGAATCTATGTTGAAAGGCTTTCCAAACTGTCTCTACTTGACTCTCACCCACTGGTTTCTTTCTGCTTCCTTCCTCCTTCAACCCAGATCTCGTTTCCAACAGTTAACATCTTCTGGTTGAAATCATACAATAATGTAGTTCGTTGTTTTGTACACGTTGGAAAAACATTGTGAATACAGAAATATTATTTTTCAAGTATAAAACAAGGCCCGACCTCGGTAGCCGTGTCGCCTAAGACGCTGGGCAGCCGTTCATGAAGTTGCGCTTTATTTATATATATATATGTATATATATATATATAAGGGCAACGCCCTAGCCGAGCTGGTCTACCGGTTCCCGTAAGATCACCGAAGTCAAGCAGCTCTGGGTCTGGTCAGTGCTTGGATGGGTGACCGTTTCAACACTCCAGATGGTGTTGCCTGTGCGGCGTCCACCCAGCGTCGTGAGGCCAATTGGGGAGCTACCTGAATAAAGAGGTAGCGATCACAGTGAGAGCTTCGGCTCTCCTCTCCCAACCCGTCTGGTCAGCGTGGGAGCAGTAGACCAACTCCTCCCTTCGGGGAGAGGCCTCATCCACTAGTGGATTGAATATGGTT
>JAGDQP010075672.1:0-10137 GCA_022664845.1 Lepisma saccharinum
AGTTTGTTTCAAGGTGTTTCGCTATGCTTGTGTGCTTTATATTGCTTTGTTTCTTCATCCTATTTTTCAGTCATCTTGGTTTACTTTCTTGTAATTATTCTTTCGAGCAGATTTCGTACCTTTTTGTTTCGCAGTAAGTTTTCTTTATACCTTTATGAATTAACCACACTGTATCATTTTAAATTATTTTTTTAATATGTTATATCCCATACTCCCGTTAACTCTCTAACATAGCTTTCAACTATTTCTGCTTTAACGTTAAAATTATTTTTACAGAATGTATCCCTTAAATTCATTCTATTGTACGTTTTAATAACATATTATTTAATGTATTTCAGGGATTTTTTTATTGTGCGTAAAAGGCAAATATTTTTCAGATTTTGTCCCTTTCTTCAGCCAATAATTTCCTCTAGGTGAGAGGTAAACAAGAGAATGTATAGGCCCTACTTACACTTCACCTATGTAAATATTTCGTCCAGTTCCTTTTCCATGCTATTCTAATCTTTTAGGGGGTACGTCTTTCAAGAATTTCAGTATGCCCACAAAAATCAATACTACCACCATAATTCCTTCCAGCTGTCATCTTCCACCATGTCCGTCCACTCTGAGATTGAACGCTTCACTAGACCATCTTCCTTTCCTATTTTTTATATTTATTTCACTTTTTGTATATATTAGCGTTGGGGAGCGGAGTCAGGAAAATATTACGGGAACATAATTGCATATCTACAACGTAAAAAGGATAAAAATTACTGTAAGAAGATTGAAACCTCACAATCCATTAACATACATACGTGGAGTTATGTGAGTGACACGAGATTGATACGGGATAACAGGAGCTAATGTATGCATATCCTCGTAGAAGAATGGCCATAGTGAGGGGTAACATATTTAACAAGAATAGAAATGTTTTCTATTATCGTCTTCCAAAACTTTCACACGTAGAATAAAAGGGAGACATCAGTAAATATAAAATGTGGTACATCATATTGTTCTAAACGTTTTCTGTAGAGTGACTTTTTGCTTATAGTTTTCAGAACGACCACCAAGTCGAAATATGTTGTTTTTTTCGCCTTTTAAGTGTTGAATTGTGTGTGTGGTGATTATAGGAAAAGCAGAAGGGTAAGGAGACTAAAATTATACAACAAACACGTGATCTTCAATATGAGAAATTAAAAGAGCCCATTTTTTAAGAGATAATGCAGCCAGATTGAAGCCGTACTAAGTTCTTCATCTTTTATTTCATTTCATATATGTGGTAATTTTAAAACAATTTCACTAAACTGGTATCAATTACCAGCGAATTACCGTACCCTTTTCTTGAAACATGTGTTATGTTCCATATTGTTTATCTCTAAGACGTTTATCGTCTAGCTTGTACAATACAATGAAATTATTATGCAAGATCAAATGATTATAGTGGGTGAGGAACAAGTGGAATGACTTTCTACGTCTCTTTCTTCTTTTAGCCCATTTCGTTTTAATTTATGCCTCTACTCGGCACCATCTTCTATATCCGTCCTGTTATCGACTCCTTCGTCAATTCTTTTCACCCATCTTTTCCTTGGGTGCCTTCTATACTTTATTTTTATTCTTTCGATTTCAACAGATTCTTGGTTCTGAAAGAGTCCGCCATTAATTAGGGAGATTCAGAGTTCGACGTCGATTATTCTGGCTGAGGTTTTTCCTGGTTCCTTCCAGCCACATGTGGCGAATGTCAGAATGAACTTACTCACTTCTATTGTATCCAAAGAGCACGCTTTTAGTCCATATCCTGTTTACTCTTGAAGGACTGTCATGTCCTTGTATCTTGGTCTATCCATATCTTCTTTTTTTTCTTTTTATTTAATACTGCTCAAGCATACTTAACAGTCTCGTTAGTGTTTAATTTCCCCCCTTAATTTGGGTCTGATTCTTTCTCATGGAGCTTCATTCTTATACCAGTTTTCGTTCTTCTCTTTCAACACCTTTTCTGATCAAACACGTGGATTCACATCAACATGTTTCGTACATTATTTATGTAAAGAGACTTCGAAAACTACTTTTTATGGTCTTTCGGTATTTTAGACCATAACTAGTTTATGTAGAATATAAAGACCACGACATAATGCTGGTACCGGCCCATCTATCTTGTCCTGAAACTTAGGGCTCACAAGAAACAGTAATTTAAACAATATTTCTTTAACATGTCCCGCTAATTTCAAATTTACACCTTCCCTTTTACGTTAAAGTCCTTCCTAGATGAACCAAAACCCCTTTATTTACAAAATCCTGCATAAATAATTGATTCAAAAGAACGAGTGATGCGTAACGAGACTATATGACTATGTAAATAGTTTTAAATTGTACGAGATTTAAGACAAGGTGATCCCTTATCCGGACTATTGTTGCAATAGGACATGGACGTATAACGACCAGGAATATTTACAAAAGAGAGGTTAGTTAAGGGATGAAAGATTATGATTTAGGGCCATATTTATGAATCACTCCCAAGAGGTGGGTGGCTCCCAGGAGTATATAATGTCAATGCCTCTGGGAGTCACCCACTCTTGGGGGTTATTCATAAATATGACCCTTAGTGTTCTATTTTTAATGTCGTAATAGGATAAACGCGATATAATTCTTCAGTATATGGCTAAAATATAATGTTGACTCGGTCAATAGCTCGAATTCATTGCTACTATATCACATATAAAAGAATTGACATGAAACACAATCAATGCGGATGCCCTTTATTAATGTTACAAGTTAAAAATCAATTAATTAATCACAGCTAATAGCACTGCAACGTATGTTCAGATATATATAAATATAATCAATAATTAAGTATTGCTGATTAAGAAGATAAATACAACTTTATGTGTTTGTGCCTAGGTGTCGCTCTGCACATCAACATGCTTCAAGTTCCTTATTCTTTCCATATTTCCGTGCAAATTAGGTTAGGTTTCCTTAGGGAACAATCTTTGTATTCACTCAACGAGTACAAAGGTAGGGAAAATATAAGAAACATTACATACCACAAAGACAAATGTGTAATGACAGTTTGTATCGTTGTTTTTTTGTTGTTATTATTTAAGTGTGCTCGTTCATAAAATGTACCTTTACATGTCAAAGATTATGATTCACTTGTACTTAAAAACGCAAGCCTTGTATGGTGCTTTAAAGATACCTTTGTCCACACGCAAATGTAGTTATTGAGTATTTGTTTACTTATCGCAATTATGTACACAACATATCCTTCAAATAAGAAAAAAATGAATGCTTGTACATATTTTTGCACCATGTTGAAATATGCCCTTGATTTAAGTCACATATAGTGTGTATAACAATGAATAAAAATAATATAAAAAAAATGCAGCCTAATTTTTGTGCTGTACTATTTTTTTAATGTGCCGTTCGTTATAAAGCAAAACTGATTTTTTTGTTGTTACTTGCTAACCCTGCACCTTTGACCAATGTATCGCTATTATTGTACAGCTTATGGAAAAAAAAAAACATATCTTTTTACTATTTGAAATACCTGTATTTTATTGTACATCGGATGTTAAGTACTAGCTCTTTTAGAAGTTAACAAGAAAAGTTAATAGTAATAATAATGATTTAAGAAAAAAATCATGTTTTAAGACCAAAAGCAAAAAAAGCTACAGTTTTTACGTGTTTAGCATTTAAAGAAATAATAATAATAATGATAAAAAAAAAGATGTATTGCATACTTGTTCTCGTTGTTCTGTGCAGACTGTGAAAAAGTCGTTGCACTGCTGTACAATCAACTGTGGGTTTTATAAACAGATTTTTTACACATTTTGTTGAAGAAAGATGTACAGTATATACCAAGCTATGGTTACATGTTGTGGGAAAACGAAATGTCGCATTATTTGTAAAGAGTGTATAGACAAAAAAACACATTATTATGTTGAAGAAATGAAAAGAGTTTCCAATTGTAAATAAAGTAAAAGTTGTTTCAAGTTTAAATAAATAAGCTATAATTAAAAAAAAAAAGATGTTGTATTGTTTGTGACGTGTATTACAGAAATTTCTTTTCTTCCTAAAATTTATGAATTTTACACCTGTCACGTTACGTCATTATCTGGAAATGGGCATATCTTGAAGCCTAGCTCACACGTATTGCATTACGCGTATCATTATGGTAATGGTCATATTTTGATAGCTCACACATAATGCATTACGCGCTCGCAGGTCCCGGGTTCGAATCTCGGCAGCGGCATGGATGCTTGTGGATTTTAACTGGCTGTAAATTGGGCGAATCATGACGGGCCGAAGTCAGAAGTTACTAGAGTAGCCCATATAAAATCAAGTTCAAGTTTATAATGCATTACGCGTATCATCATGGTAATGGCCAGATTTTGAAGAGATCATTCGTATTGCATTACGCGTATCATTATGGTAATAGCCAGATTCTAAATCATAGCTCACACGTAATGCATTACGCGTATCATCATGGTAATGGCCAGATTTTGAATCATAGCTCATTCGTATTGCATTACGCGTATCATTATGGTACTGGCCAGCACGTAATGCATTACACGTTTCGTCATGGTAATGGCCAGATTTTGAATCATAGGTCATTCGTATTGCATTATGCGTATCATCATGGTAATGGACAGATTTTGAATCATAGCTCATTCATATTGCACTTACGTGTATCATGGTAATGGCTAGATTCTAAATCATAGCTCTCACGTAATGCATTACGCGTATCGTCATGGCAAGGGCCAGATTTTGAATCATATCTCATACGTATTGCATTACGCGTATCATTATGATAATGGCCAGATTTTGAATCAGTCTACTTGCGTTAACTGTCGCGGTATATCAGTTTCATGTTGACTCTTTGCTGATTTCACTGATCGCTGAATGGTGGTTTGGATACGAGCTACGAATATATGTAAACTTTTCTAGAAGTATTATAAAATTTTCTTGTCGTTTGAAACTATTAGGACCTTTCGCCAGTGTTTTACAAGCTTCGTCAGGGTAAACGGAAAGTTTCTCCCTTCAAAAATCTTTCAAATATATGTATGTGCACATTTTTTTACAATAAATTTGCATAAACTTTTGCTCACGGAACTGGACAGTCAAATGGTTCACTTACGTCTTGCGAAACTACGAGCCCAGATGCCACCGGACATCATTTTCTTTAATTCTTGCTTTGGCCTCTGGACTGGCGAGTTGCTCTGTGTTAGGATGTACGCGCACTGATATTTTGCTTATTATTGGGCCTTGACTAAAGCACTACTAGCAAATAAAATCTGACTCCTTTCAATTTTCTTTATTGGGCTAGAATCACACATTCCTTCCGATTTCACAAAACAATATCTGGTAATGGCCAGATTTTGAATCATAGCTCATACGTACGAGCACATTAAATTATGGACAGTTCTTTACATTCTTCTCCATCAGATGGTCGTATCTTCACGCTGAAAGAAATATCCATAAGTCAATCGGTAAAAAAAGGGAGCAACTTTCCAAAGTACCAAGGAAATCAACTGAATCGGTTATTGTAAACACAAGATTTGTATAAACTTTTCCGGAATGGAATTGTTGTTTTTCGTACTAAATAGGGATTTATTTCAGTGTAAAAAATAGATGTCGACACTAGTTCTAGATATCGATAGATGTCTATACGTTTTACACTGAAATACGCACCTATTTGGTATGTAGAACAACGAATCCATTCCGTAAAAATGAAATATTTTTTTTTTACAATAACCAATTTAATTGTACAAGGTGATTCAAAATTAAGATAAAATTAATAATAATTGAGCGGAAACGGCACTATGGCTTGCGCCCTTCCCTCAGGGCGATTCGAAACTGGCAAGGCATCTTTTAGTTCCAAAACTAAGGCGTTAATAAAATTATCTGGAAGGGGACTAACCTTTTACGCTATGATCAGAACATGGCCGTAATTGTGAGATTCGTTATTCTGGATTCTGTTTATTTTTCGAAATAGAAAGATCATATGACATACCAACTCGGACCACAAAAAGCTCACAAATGCAATGGTGAAATCGCTTTTAACTTAGGTTCATCATTGGTTTACAAGTTGGCAAAAATCAGTTACAGAACTGCTTCTCATTGGCTTGTTGGTGTGAAGAAGATACATGATGGATTCAATGTGTTGCCCCTTTTTGCTGCCGCATACAGCCGAAGACGCTTTTTCCCAATTAGCGATCTTCCCATAATAGTAGCCATTCCAGGGCGACCATTACTTGACCTGTCCATTAAATTTGCTACTTCATCCTGTGAAATTCTTGGCCAATTTGGGTAACACTGGTTGAAATCAATGGTGATACACCTTCTTTCATCAATCCAATATGGCGGATTTCCAGATGGTAGCGATGTTATTGTAGCGCAAAATATTTTTTTTCCTTTCCAAGTAATTTCATGATAGGAATACTTTACCACCACCTTAGTTTGGGAACATCTAGTCTAGTAAAATTAAAATATTGTCTGGAAATGCACCATTTTTGAGAAAAGCAAACTAAGATTTGTCGTTTATTAGCAAGACACATTCTACACGAATTATTTAACAAATTTACAATTTTTATAAAAATAATAATAGTAATAATATTTGGGAAATTAAGCCATAAATATAGGCAATTCGTAAAATTAAGCTCAAGTTTATGATTAAAATCCAGCAGATATGAAAATTTACTTTAACCGAGATATTAAACCTAGGCCCTACAATTCTATCATTGAAGAAACTCATGAACTGCGTTGAACTGGAAGATTTTGGCGAGAAGAGTTCAAACCCGTATAGGAGCTGGTCTCAAGATACGAAGGGAAAAAACAATTTTCAACTCAGGAACTACTACGCCTAGGAAGGAGGTTGAGGTTTCCTTGGAAAGGTCTTTGTTTTGTCCACATCGCTGCCGAAGCCTGGTGGTAGCAAATGTGCACGGTCCCCCGACTGGGCTGCGCCTCACTCGTTTGAAATCCATTCGATATGCAACGTGCAAGATGTATTTTTTAAAAAGCGTACGTCATGAATATACAGAATGAAAAGTTCAAATGTGTATGTCGATTCAACATTTGCATTTTTGAAGTCCACTTGGTCCATATCTTTTGGTGAAGCCCCAAATATGTGAAGATCTTCCTGCGAGAGAAGTTCCATCGACCTTAGTTACTAATTGAGGGGCCAATAAAGCCAGGAAAGGGAATAAGCTACATAGTCAATAAAGTCGTGGCTGCTATTCAGTCGTATTCACCTTACATCTGTTCGCAATCTGATGTATCACGGTTTGTTCTCGGATGGGTCCTGGAGGCTCTAGACTCCATATCTCTGTCTTCTTGTCATATCCTGGATTTCTTTTTCAAATATTTTATTAAACGACAAAATCTCGTTGCAGAATATTGTACATTCTGCCAACATATTTTGCGTACTCCTCTATCGCTTAATAAATTTGTAATCGCACAAATGATACTACAAATACAGCGTGTTTATAAACTACATCAACAAGATTCCTCACTTCATAACAAAATGAAAGTTCCTCTGACCAATTTTCGAAATGTGCATAGTTTCGGAGCTGTAAAGTTCATTTTCCCACGCTTTCGATAGTCTGTAGCTCAAAAAAACTACGCAGATTTCGAAAATTTGTTCGTATAGTTTATAAACACGTTGTATATTTACTTCACTGGTCGAATCTACTTTGAACTCTTGCTTGTACATGCTTTGGTCATCTCTACTAGTACATCCCTATTTAAATATTATGTTTAAGGTTTTAACAATGTTGCCAAGAGGGGAAGAACTACGTGGTCAATCGATGACTACAAAGATACTTCTGTTTGACGTATGTTCTTCTGATTATGTTGTGTGTTTTACTTCGAAAATTGTCATGAAATTGTAATTCTAGAACTTAGAGGTTGTTAGATAGGAATAAATAAAATAAATAAGTATGGCCTCTCTCGCCACTATGAATATTTTCGTAAAGTTTCTCCACAACATATTTAAACAGTTTCTCAATGGTTTCCGTAGAACAGACAAGGAATTAGGTCTCGCCAAATGAATGGTGAATACCGATCGCTTTCTGAGAACCTAGTAGGCAGCAGGTAGTAGCAACAAAATTAATTAGGTAAAATTAGGTAAATTTAAGACAAATGAAGGAGAAAAAAGGATAATACTTACAGCTTAGTTTCGCATTAGATCACACATATTCATATATACACAAAAAAGTCACTATATTTCGTGTATTACACGTTTTCAAGTAGAGAGGAAGAGAGCGAAGTTCACGTGTTCACAAAGTACAAGTTTGAAGAGAGAGTGGCTACACGTAGCGGACAAAGCACCAAAACTGGAGAAAAACTGACTGTTGTAGCGCGTAGATTTCCGGAACTTGAAATTATAATAACTATAGCGTGTAAGTACAAGGTGGGATCGTGGATGGAAATGTGTTGAAAATGCAGAGGAAAAGGGGAGCTTAGAGTTATTGAAGGTTAAGGCCAGGTTTTATTTTCGCGCTCAAACCGTGAATAGTCATTTTCCCACAGACGGCGTGTTGAGGTGCTGGTCGTAGGGGGTAAACTGTGGATTATGGCAACCAAGAAAGATAGATCAAAATTTGTATTGTGGGACTCGGTGTGCAAGGAAACTGGAGCATCCGGTTTGTTGATTGTGAAGTGACGATGGTTATTAATTCGAATGTTAAGAGTACAACTTGTTTCTCCCACATAAAAGGCATCACAGAACTTGCAGATTAGGATGTATAACATTAGGGTTGTGGCATGTACCCTTGGGATTGAGGGTGTACCGACCATTAGCAGTATTGATAGTGATTGTGGGAGAAGTGATGAAAATGGAGCAGACCTTACATCTGGGTCTCTGGCATGTCTGGGCGCCGGTTTGGTGTGGTGGCAAGGAGGGATTCGTACGGACAAAAATGTTTCTAAGATTAGGTGGATGTTGAAAAACTAATCTAGGTTTGGTGGGGAATATTGAACTTGTGTGTGGATCAGATTGGAGAACGTGGAAATTAGAGTAGGATTTGTTTGACCTTGGTATTTTTAAGTGTGTGAGGATGCACGGCGGATCTGTTTGGTTACAAGGTTAGAAGGGTAGCCTCGATTGACTAGAGCCTCCTGGAGGCGTTGGCTGTACGCCTCAAGCTCCCCTTTTCCCCTGCATTTTCAACACATTTCCATCCACGATCCCACCTTGTACTTACACGCTTTAGTTATTATAATTTCAAGTTCCGGAAATCTACGCGCTACAGCAGTCAGTTGTTTTCCAGTTCTGATGCTTTGTCCGCTACGTGTCGCCACTGTCTCTACAAACTTGTACTGTGTGAACTTCGCTCTCTTCCTCTATACTTGAAAACGTGTAATACACGAAATATAGTGACTTTTTTATGTGAATATGTGTGATCTAATGCGAAACTAAGCTGTAAGTATTATCCTTTTTTTCTCCTTCATTTGTCTTAAATTTACCGTATATATATATATATGTATTTATATATACATTATGCAACAAAAGTAATTGCCGCATCAACTACTGTTCACAACTAAAACTCAACTCAAACAACTACAACCAAAGCTGTAGAAACTCACAACTGGTGTATTCTCTCGCAGTCATCATTACTCACCGTCACGGTTAGGCAAACAATAGTCTACTCACACACACCTGCCAATCGCTATGATATGAACCAGTTGAAGTTACTGCACACCCAACATCCGATCCACTGTTCCCAGTAATTTATTATTAGCGACCCGCCCTTTCTTTGGGAACATCCCTCATAAATTATTTAAATGATATAGTAGAAGCACCTATCCTGAAATATCTGGTGTAGTAAAAAGTAATCCATTATTTTGCCGATAGATGGCTTCAGTGATCTGTATCTCGCGTTGTATAAATCCGATCGGGTTCAACGAGATGGCGTTCAAACGATGAGATTGCGTACTACAAACACTGTTCAGATAGTTGTGATGAGTTGACTCAGTGTTGTGTGAGCGCGCGTCAAAATGGACACTAGCAAAGAGAAAATACGCTATAGTTTAGTTTTTCTTCGATCAAGGCGAAAACGCAAGCCAGGCGGCTGCAAATGTGAATAGTGTTTATGGTCCTGATACTGTAACAGCCAATCACGCGCAATTTTGGTTTCGTCGATTCCGTTCCGGTAATTTTGA
>JAGDQP010075673.1:0-10137 GCA_022664845.1 Lepisma saccharinum
TATATTATTTGAGGATTCGTCTTTGATACCGAGTTTAGAATTATGTAGTAAGACCCAAACAGCCAGATGGTCAGAAAGATCGGGAGAGGCTGTACCACAAGTCAAATTATCCACATCGTTCATATTTAATAATACATTATCAAGACATGCTTTCTTACGAGTAGGTAAAGAATTCCCAAAAGTCCAATTCAGTGAGTCCAAACATTTTCTAACTTCAGTACAATTGACTTTAATAAAATCTATATTTATATCACCAAGTATAAAACATTTATAATTTTTATGTGATAAAAGTCTATGTTTCTAGTTTATCCAAGAATAAGTTAATATTGGCCTCCGGAGTTCTGTAGATGGAAATTATTATTAAATTATATTCAGTGAGGATTACGCCTGAAGCCTCAAATACCTTATCCATATTTATATCAGACAAGTCTAACACCAGATATTCAGTGAAAATGTTATTTTTTAAATAAATAGATGAACCTCCATAAGAGGAAGTAGCTCTATAATACCAAGCAACCAATGTAAAGTTATTAGGGACGTACAAATCTATTTCCTCTTTAGCAAGCCAATGTTCATTCAAGGATAATATTTGAGCCGGTAGTTCGTTATCAAAGATCTCTAACTCTCCTAATTTGCCTCTTAAAGATTGTATATTAATATGTAGCATGGTTATTGGGATAGTATCAATACAAGCTGAACAATATTTATTTTGATTATTGTAGAAATGAGAGATTGATCTTAATAGGGATTTGGATCCATTGATAGTTAGGTTGTAGTTGTTAATCTGCTGTTAAAAGACAGCAGAATTCCCAGCTAGTTTTCCGAACCGATACAAGGTAAAGATATTGCGGCCTTTACTAAGTCCTTCTTTTCTAAATCAGACAAAATATCAAGCAACTTTTCTGCAAACATCCTTTTCCCTAATGCATTAAGATGTTGCCCATGATAGGTGTAAAATCGTCTACCAAATTGGTTCACATCGAGTATATTTACATTGGAAAAGACTTTGACCAGTTCCTTCAACTTTTCATTAGTTTTTCTTATCTCTAAGTTTATAATAGACCAGTGGTACAAGTCAAACCTATGTGGAATGGTGCAAATAATTATTTTCTTTTGTAGGAGCCTATTTAAGCATGATGTAATTGCATTAACAAACTTCTCAGATTCATTCTTACTTATATCGTTAGCACCTAATACCAAAACAATGAATTTAGATTGTAACTCACTGGAGTTGCTATGAATATTTTTTATATCCTGAGCTCTAGCACCAGGTTTAATAAATCCTAAAGTTCTATAATTCGATTTATTTGATACCAAATGAACAATATTACGTCCATAACTATCACCTAGTAGGGTTATATCTGGAGGATTTTTTGTTGTATGATTCTGTGTCTTCGATGGATCATGTTTATCTATATCATTTGTTATGGAACATTAATTTTTTCAAAGTTAGTTACTTTATCTGAGTTCTTTAATAACCTTCAAGTGCGCTTCCATTTCCGTTTGATTTTGTTTCAGTGCAACATTGAAAGCTTCATTGTCAAATTTGATTTTGTCTTCAAGCGACTTGATATCATTTAGTAATTTTTTATTGGATGTTGCAATGTATTTACACTTTTCTTTTAAATAAGAAGCTTGTATGTTTACTGCGGATGTCTGATTATTTCAGAGACTTTAAAGCGGATGTCTGATTATTTCAGAGCTTATGGTTTATCATCTAAACTAATCACAGATAATGGGTCTTAGTTCACTACGACTAAATGGAAACCTTTCTGGAATCAAAACACATCATGTATATTGTGACCTCAAATTACCATCCCCAAAGTATCCCCATTCAACAGTGCAGCAGGGAAATCGGTAGAAGTTTGTCTATTGCAATAAAGAGGATATATCTTGGAGTAATTATTTGTATGAGGTAGTCTTTTTTTATGAATAACACTATCAGAAATGTTCATTTCTACACATCAACAAATGTTCCTCACCTTGTTCAGAATTCATAGGTCGTATTCTTTATGAAGATGAACTTTAGGACAGTTGACACATGCCTACTTTGGGGAGGCAACCTCAAAGCAGAGAAACTACTAAAAGTAGAAATGAAATATCAATAAGCACTATAGTATGTCGTAAACTCCACAAATTAAGTTCTGCTGTTGAACATCTGATTTCGAAACTTTTTAACTTATATTAAGGACCTTATATTGAAAATTGCTTTTCTAATAATGTGGCTAAATTAACAGCATTGAAGGATGGTAAACATCGGACTGAAAATGTGAAAGAACAAGATACGCCAAAAAATAAGAAGCAAGATACTAGGATTAACTCTGGAATCTAAACCAGCAGATAACTCATTAGTTAATAGGGTTAATATATTCCTATCGCCAGTATAAGAACGTTAGCTCTAATTGATACAGGCACAGTATGCTCGTTTTTGAATTACAGTTTATTATTACAAATAAAACTTATTCATCCATCAAATTAGATGTAGTAGAATTGGAAAATGTTCATGTTACCTCAATAGATGGCTGAATAAAAGAATAATTTTCTACTAATATATGGATTAATTAGCAGATACACAACTACTGATTCCTTTGTTCTGAGAAACACACCATACTTTATAATTTTGTGACTTTTTTTTGTGCAAAACTTTGAAAATCTGACTAAATTACAAAACGCAGGTCCTAACTCTGACTCGTGATAACCGAAAAATTCACAATTTATCTTTAAGTAACATAACTTGTGATACACTACAGAGTGTATTCATGTTGATAATCACCAAAGGTTCGACAGAGTTTAAACCTAAGGTTTCTAAGAATCATTAATATGAGTATTAGATTTTTGTTTAGTGCAATAATTTGCTGATTATAATGGAAGAGAATTCAATGTAATTAATGAAATGATAGTTTTGTGGGAATATTGATGATGAAAAAAATGTTTATGGAAACTTACATGTTGAAGTGAGAGTATTGATGTTGAATGAGTATAATTGTGAAGAAACAATATTAATGAAACGATACAAGAATATGTGTGGCTTACTTGTGATTAATAATGATAAACTATGCGGTTACGTTGCAAATATTGAAAGAATCTTATTAATATGATAAGTTAATGATGGAATTATCATTATAAAAATAGTTTTTTTGTCCTCACGTCCAAGCTACGAATTTTTATGCTTCAACGAAGGGGCATATAATGTTGTAGTAGGCTCTTGGGTACCATCGGCATGGGATATTATGGTTGAATTTATTGCTTTGAGTTACATTTAAATGTTCTTTTAATATCTAGAATGCTTAAAAGTAACTTAATGATCCGAAGAATATTTTTATCTGAAGTTCCGGCTTTGTCAATATGATTGTAAATATAGTTTGTCTCATTCTGCGTTTTTATTGCGTTTGTTTACAAAAGTAGTTTGATTGGTGAACAACAGATGACGATAGGGGCAATTGCCTTGAATCCGTTTAGGTATTGTTTTTTTATTTTTATTTTCTTGTGATGAAATGTCATATTGTTTTGTTATTTACGTTTCTTGCAGATCAAAGTTTATTTTGATTTATGATCTTGTTTGTAACTTCTAAATTGTCAATAAGTATTTTGTACTATTGAATGTAAAAAGAGCCTTTGGGTGTTTTGAGATATGGATTTTCTTTATATAAAATCCAATGACGAACGCTCGTTACTGCGGCTATGAACTTGCGAGTTCCATAAGCCATAAATTTAGTTAAGTACACATCGAATTGACTGAACAGAGAATGAAAGTTTTTTACAGGGTCTAGAGAATCAGTTTGCATTTATGCTTGGTTGCTTTGTGCTTGTATATATACTTGTAAGTAGCGACCCTTATTTTACATTGTACGTAAAAGTACGTCCTTTTCCGAAAACGTTGACCGCATTGATTAGGGCTGCTTTGAGCTGAAAATTCTTTAAGTCCAATTTCGGGTGTTTTCGGAAACAGTAAACCAAAGGTAACTCCCAAGGGTATTGTGAACCTTCGAAATCGGGGAAAATTTACGCAGATGTGCTTTTAAGTGCTATAAGATATGTTGAAAAAAGTGTAGAAAAAAATAACATTTATTGAAATACGTAATGATATAGTATTTCGAAACTATGCATACATGTAAGCACGTGCTCCTTTAGTCACCTATGTTGCCATACGTAAAAGAACATTAAAAGTGAAAGGAAACATAGCAAACAGTTCTCGCATCCATAGTAGAATGAACAACACAAAGGATAGAAAAGAACAGCATTTTCAACAGACATGAACGTCGTTGTTTTCGAACACCAAAAATTGCCATGTTTCTTCAGAGGGATTTCTGTAAGGATGTTCATGTTAGCTCAGTGGTAGAGCGCGAGAATCCTAATTGTAATAACATGGGTTCGAATCCCGTTTGGGGCAACCTTATTTGTATGTAATATATTCTTCAAAGCACGAATAATTTGATATAATAATTACATTAAAGTAAATCAGTTTTATATGTACTCAGAAGATAATAAATAATTGTTTAAAATATAAGTTATATATTAAAATATAATAATTAGATATAATTACTACATTAAAATAAATCAGTTTTATATGTATTCACACAATCATTACATAACATAATAAATCATTGTTTAAAATATAACTGATAGGTAGTGGGTGTTGACAGAACGTCGGTATATTATTTGCGAATGTTATTTACAAAGTAAATTTGTCATACGAAAGTTACTTCTCAATATCTCATTACAACCCATACACTTCATTTTATATTATCAGTATCTCATTACAAAATTGAACCTAGTTAAGGTGTTGCATATATTCAATATCTCATTACAGAAAGAGATTTATGTTCTTAAAGATCGTTACTATAATCGTTAAATACGATATATTTGAATCTAGTGGGTTTTTTTTGTTTTTTTTTTTGCATTCGCTGCTAAAGTTGTGTATTATTATATACACTTTATTCGTGTAATGTATGACCAGAATTATGCAGAGTAAAATGCACTATTTATTATATAATTTGAGTAAGGTGGTTTGTTCTAATCTCTCAAAATTATTAGCATTTCCCCTCATATTTTACGCGAGAAACTGAAACATACGTAATTGTATTTTATTGACAGAGTATTGAGAAAAGTTACGAAAGTCGGACCCAGGTCCCTAAGTAGGACCCCTTCAGGTAAAAGCTTATTTTCCCCTCTTGCCCCGTTTTTCCTCCTCTGAAACTAAAATCAGCAACGAGCTATTGCGCAGAATTTCTCGAGACATGCATAAATTCGTACCGATGAAATGGCATTAAAATAGGCACAACAGAATAATTTAAACACACAAAGAAATGTGGCGATGAATGCCAGTAACGCAGAGCCATTAAGAGAAGCTTAAAAGAGAGAAAAGGAGGACAGACAGAAAGAACATTAGAAATTTAGCACGATAAATTTAACAAAGAAAATGAAGAGCTAAACTTGCTCCCAGAAATCTGACATTACATGCATATAGTACCTTTTATAAGCAATTAAAATACACACGCGGATGGCTTGGAAACTCATAGGTTCCTGTCAAAATTCCGTCTAAATTTGTTGCTCAGACTACACATTCGTTAACCTCTGGTCTTTTGACATACCTTGTATAAGAACCAGTGGTAGTCCAATTTGTAGTCATTAATTCAGTTTCAGAATTCCAGAATGTCGCAATTTGGGGAATTGCGAATTTCGCGATTGTGGAAACTGAGTATCCCATAATCAAAATATGAAACATGAGATGAAAATTTGACTGGGTTGTAGAAAACATACCTTATTAATCGACATCTTCACTAATTAAGTAATGGATGTAAATTCGAAAATTTTCATGGCCATTTTCTGTTTAAGTGTGTGCAAGAGTCTGTAGTATCGAGATTCCGGAGTTTCGGAATATTCCAATTTTAATACTTCGAAAGTCTAGATTCTCAGTGTTAATAAACCATATACATTATAGAAATATGTGAGGAGCGAAGATACAACAGAAGCATGATTGTAAGATTTTTTATACAAGGCGGTTGTTCTAACAAAAACAATTCTTGGTCACCCACCTCATGTCCGCTGCTGAGGGAGGGATATGATGAAACCAATGAAGTATAGGAAAGTAACAGATTGCACTCTTGGGAAGTCAAAAGCACCTAAACCAGTTTACGAAAGAAAGTCAATTTGGAGGAAAGATTATTCGAAATCTTTCACGGATCTAGAAGCTAATCCACGTAAGTTGATGACAGCGAATCAGTTCGATAGTACCGCGATTACCTCCAAGTCACGAGGAAGCAAAGACAACAACCCGCTTGTAAGTCGAAATTTGTTTAATGATTTTACAAGGTGTCAAATTACCAAGTCTTCATTCAGTAGTATTTTAATTGAGAAGTTTTCAGTAACTTAGAAGTTTTTAGAGTTAGTAGTTTGTAAGGTCAGCAGCCGTATTTATATTTGTAGGATGTCACTCTTATCCATGAAACTAGAGCAAAGTGTACGATTTGTTGTTTCACTGGACCACACTTAACTTTGAAATGTAAGCCAATAGAAACACCGAAAGTTATGCGTCCGGCAGCGCTCATAGTCGCACAATAGGTACCGCCTAGTTACGCCAAATTAATCATCAGCTATGGCGACCGTGGCGATGACGGGCTCGTGTATCACTGATAGAAACGTGTAACATAAGTCTAGCTTTGTTACTTCCATTAACGATAACTAGTTTACAACACTGATCTTTAGAGATCTTCAAGAGGTGTTGGGGGACTATTCAACTGTGATTTTGGATTCGGGGCTGACAAACTCGATACTAACTTCACACAAGCTATTTTTTGAAAGACGCTTTCTGGTTATGCTAGCTACAATTTTTTTACTTCCATAGATACGTACAATAACGTACTTTTGTGGTAAATGTCCTGATATTTACCTAAGGAGAAGAATGCGAAGTCCAAGAATCACACCAAGTTGTATAGTTCCCTCGTTTTATAGTGGGAAGGGTATATCCTTGTAACCAATGAGAATTATTAATTTTAATTTTCGTTTATAGATGTTACACACAGATGGGAAGTATCTATTGATTAGGGAAATATTCTCCAATGACATGAGACAGAATTTTTGTCCATAGCTGTACCAAACTTTGTGCTATTTTCAACTACGAAAATGCATTCAAGCATTCATACGTTATCGTAGTTAGTTTGTTCTAGTTCTAATCATTTAAATTAGAACTTTTTCATTGCGTGTATTTACCATGTAAATCTACATTTCAGGTGGAAGGAACAATTCATAAGAGATTCTTGGAGCTCCTGATGAAACATCAAGATCTAACAAATTCGAAACTAATTACCTCCGAGACTGTTTTCCAAACATTACGAATATTGGGTGTCATTCGTACCCAAAATTCTCTAAATGCGTACGTATGGTATAATTTTGCAGGGAATATTATCTACAAGGTTAGTAGAGTAAAACGAGATTTTCATTATATTCTTCACAATATATTGTCTGTATATTCCTTTTGTTTCTGGCGTTAGATTTGTCAGATCTAGTAAGTATATGACAAAACAAATTAGTTTTTTCAAGACAGCAAAAATGAGAGTAAAGGAAAGAAAGGATTGTTTATAACTTACCCAGTCCAGACACCTAAGAGTAAGACTATGTAAAAGATTCATTCTTAAGCTGCTATTGCTACGTACTCCAAACTTATAGGGCCTACTACAAAATATTTTTGTACTTCGTTTCAGGATTCTCATACGCAGACAGTTAAGAATGAGAAATCATTTCCCCTTGATGTGGTAGCATATTCCAGTCTCAGAGTGGAAGGCAATATTAATACTTACAAAACCACTCACTTCATTACACATGAGTCAGATCAAGCTGTTCCAGGTAAGTTTATCCAACTGCAAAAATACTGGTAGACTCCAAATCTTGACTGGCGCCTGAAATACGATATTTGACAATGTCTTTTGGCCAGTATTTCTTAGGTACTTTTGCATATTGACAATTCGATACACTTGTATTGAATACTTTCCACCCAAATCGAAAGAATAATTATACAAAGATTTGTATCACAATATAGAATGTCATTGCCCATTTGGAAGCACTATTCCTCTCATGGTTGATTGGAATTTACCGGAAATAAGAGGTACAGATTTTAATTTTGCACTTTCTACAGAAAAATCCCAAATGCTTTGGCACTTCAGCTCTTTATACAATTTAACTTCTTACAATAATGTAGTAAACTAACATGGACGAACCTTACACCTAATCCTCTCAAATTTATGAAGCATAGAAGTAAAGAGAGAGAACTATCTTATTCTAAAAGAGGATGAATTTCATCCAGCCTTACTAATTACTGTTAAATCCAATAGCATAACCAATTCAAAATCTAAACGTAATTTAACCGGTTATAACTACAGGAAAGCTAATTTTGATATATTGTACCATGTACTTCGTGCAGTAGATTGGGACTGTCTCAAATAGATAATAGACATAAATGAGGCAGTACAATACTTTTATTAAGCTATTTACAGTGTATTTGATAAAAGTGTACCCCGTAGAAAACCATCAACGTAAAATTGTGTGTCGGTTTACAAAAGAAATAATTAGCAAACTAAAACTTGAAGCTTATTATCGTAGAAAGTATAAGAACTCTGATTTAAATAATCAATTTTATTTAAGTGAATTTAAAAGATTGCGCAAGGAAACGAAGAAAGAAATTGCTAATGCATATATCTTGTATATATTAAACATCGAAAATCAAATCGCTGCTGATCCAAGTGAGTTTTGAAATTTCGCGAAAAGCAAATCAAGACATCTTCCTACCAGTTCGGTTTCATTTAATGACAAGCTAATCGATGATAATGAGGATATATTTAACACTTTCGCTTCCTATTTTCGGTCCATATACAGAGAAAGTTGCACTGAATTCAAAATAATGAAAATATGAGATTGTATGTATTCCAGTAATAGTCTTGACAATATGTCGATTTCTCAGATAGGTATGAAAGAGGTAGAAGTTGCAATAAAGAAGTTAAAACCTAAAAAGGTAACTGGTCCAGATTGCTTGCCCCCTTATGTAGTGAAAGGATGTGCGGAACTATTGAAATATTCGTTACACATAATATTCAATCTTTCATTACGCACATGCAAATTTCCACAACAGCGTAAAGAGCCCAATACCGAAATCCAGTAATTGAAAATCATAGACCAATAACAATTCTTTCGGCATTCGCTAAAGTTTCTGAAAATTGTCTCTATCACAGTATCATAACTCACGTTAGAACAGTAATATCAAACTCACAGCATGGATTTATGCAGAACAAATCAACGTCTACAAATTTAGTAATAATCACGGATTTTATAGCTAAAACATTATATACGGGTGGTCAGGTTGATGTTATATATACTGATTTTGCCAAAGCATTTGACACAGTAGACCATTGCATATTACTTGCCAAACTTAAGCACTTCAATTTTACGGAAAATCTAATCAAACTTCTTTCATCTTACCTAAAACTCCAGGTACAATCAGTTCTCTACAGAGAATTTGTATCAGACGAATTTGAAATTACATCAGGAGTACCTCAGGGCTCAAATTTAGGCCCATTACTATTTTTATTGTTCATAAATTACCTCTCTGATTGTATAGTAAACTCTGAGAAACTATTATATTTCAAATGATCTTAAAATATTTTATAAAGTTGAGTCAATTAAAGATTGTTATCAATTACAAGTAAATTTAGATAGTATAAATAGGTGGTGTAATAGAAATAAACTAGACTTGAATATCAAAAACTGCACTTAGATTACATTTACTAGACGACAAAAATTTATTCAGTTTCCATAATCAATAACACTGTTTTACCAAGACCAGAAATAATAAAAGATCTTGGGGTTACCTTTGACTCTAAACTAACATTTAATTGTCATGCAAACAATATAACAGCAGAATCGTTCAGAATTCTAGGATTTATTTATAGAACAGCAAGGGACCTCAGAATGACTAATACATACCAAAGGCTTCATTATTCATTGGTTCGACCGAAACTTGAAAATGTATCCATCATCTGGAATCTCACCATTCAAATTAATTGTAAGAAAATAGAAAAGATTAAATCTAAATTCCTCAGAGTCCTAACGTACAAAACAACTGGCTTTTATCCTAAATTTGAACATTAT
>JAGDQP010075675.1:0-10137 GCA_022664845.1 Lepisma saccharinum
GATTACCATAATAATCTTGGAATTGATCAATATCATCAATACTCCCACCTAAACTTGAAATATTAATATTTGCTCGTTTACAAAGATCTTTAGCTTCCTTTTCCCAATTCTTAGGATGCTCCTTCATATATCGTACCTTATTATACTCAGAAAGCGCTTTCTTCTCTGCCACAATTAAAGCTCTTGGTAAACAATCGTATGAATTGGCTCCCAATTTACGCACTGGAGTAATGTGTGCTTGTAAGTACTCCTCTAGAGGTAAATACTTATCATTATTCCTCTTTTTCCTTTCGCCTTGTCCGCGAATAGGGTCGGATATGTTAGCCTTAATGATTACACTATCAACTAACAGGAAAGATTCATTCGAGTTGAGAACATTCTCAATCGAACGCAACATATTATCGGTAGTTAAATGGATTCGTATACGCCACGGTATAAAGACGTCTTTCCCGTTGACGTCATTGCTACTTTCTATACCGAATTCGACCCAGGCTTGTGGATCAGCATTAGTTAATAAATTATCTAATGCAAATTCAAAAAGTTTCTCAACATAAACACTCGGGGTTAACCTAGAGGACCCGGCTTTCGCACGTATGGAGATTTCCCTACCTTTGACTGGAAATTTACCAAACCCGCGCACGCGTTCATCTATAATTTCAAAGTAATCATACCCTGTTCCCTCTTGCACTATCTCTGAATTCACATCTTTTTCAACTTCCTTAATTCTATTCAATATATTTTCTTCCGTCTTAGGACTTAATTGAGTTCCCCAACCCTCGTAATAATCATAGGCCTGGTCACATAACTCATTACCCTTTGGAGAAAAAACACAGTCCGTATCACACGAAATGTTATCAACAATCGCTGAAGTAGAAGGAATAGCTGGAGGAGGCATAAATGAAGTAGAAGCTACAGGACTGCAAATAGGTCTTGCTGTAGTTACGAATGTAGTTGCCTGTGTTAATACAGACGTAACTACATTGACAGGAACAGAAGTAGTAGTAGAAGTACATAATGAAGTTATTGAAACAGGCAATGAAGTTACAGTAGAAACAGGAAATGAATCTCCAAAGGAGAGGGAGTACTCCCGACTGTGAGGGACAATATTCAATGAATCATCTGAATTCATAGAAACATATACTTCTTGAATATCATCTCTCACAACCGGAATCAAGCCAAAGAGAAAAGCGAGATGTGGGTGAAGCATTCTCCCATTATTCGCGTCAATGGGATTAGTTAGCAATATATAATGTTGGAAAGCCAGCTTAGCATTAGAGGGGTAGTTAAAGAAACCAGCATTACCAAGTTGAATTAAATCGTTTACATGAAGACATGCACCAAATATCTTATTCAAATTAAAGTGGGATAGAAGGCGAAGATGAAATAGAAAGTTAAAAACATTACCAGAATGTCTCGGTAGTATTCCCTGCACGGCTAAACGACACAATTCCACCCACGTCTCATACATTGAGTCACAGTCGGCGAATCCTTTAGCCTTCTCAGCTAGAATAAGATGATCCGCACTGGTGACTCCGGTGGTACAATCCATTATTGATCTTCTTCAATTCCTTATGCAAAAGTTGATTCCTGTAAACAATATATAGAAATTAACTCGTTATTCATAAGAACAAACTCATACTATAAAAATCGACTAGATAATTTCTGTGTTTAAAGATGTTCCTCATCTATTATTTTAAGAAAAGTTTAATTGATTATGTTAAAATCATTAAATAATTTTTCACTCTATGTCATACATAGGTATTAATAAAACAAGCGATATTGAGAAATAATACAACAGGTTCACAGAATAGGTGAAAAGTTAAAACTTGATAGAAAACTGAAATTAACCTCTGTGTGAAGTTTCTCTTGACTAATCACACAAATCGTAAAACCACATTTTTACCATTGGGCCAACCAATTTTTTACCGTTGGGCCAACCAACCTTTACCATTGGGCCAATTTTTTTACCGAGATTTTCTACCGTTGGGCTAATCAATTTCTTAAAACTCTTATAACTCCATCTTTATTGACATTTTACTATTCAAATATTCACATTTTCTTACCATTCCGCCATGGACATTTTCTTACCCTTCTACCATTCACATTTTCTTACCGTTGGCCTAATCATATTTTTATTACAATTTTACTTCTCGTCAAACCACATTTTTAATTGAAATTCATCATCATTTGCTCATACATATTTTAAAAATAAAGATCAACCATAAAAGATCATTTCTTTATGAAAAATCTACTTAAATTAAATCAAATGTTTCCTTTTTTAGTAAAAATCTGGAGACAGTAATTTAAGAAAGGTTTTCTTAAGAATGTTTCCAATATATTTGGTCTAAATTGAAATCTGAAAAGAAAAAATAAGTTATTATTATTATTATTATTATTATTATTATTCACTATTCATATTTTAACTTCACACACACACACATACACACTGTCTACATAATACTAATAAACATTCTTTATACAACATTCTTCTAAAAGAAAGAGATATCTTAGTAATATACTCTAGATATCCTAACTTACACTGTGAATACCTCTACATAACATTCTTTATACAATATTCTTCTAAAAGAAAGGGATATCTCATTAATATACTCTAGATATCCTAACTTTTAGTATGAATATTTCAACATGACATTCTTAATACAATATTTTTTCTAAAAGAAAGCGATATCTCAGTAATATACTCTAGATATCCTAACTTATAGTATGAATACCTCAACATTTACGCTTCACATTTAATTTTAATAAAAGAAATCAAATTACCTTTAATTCAAGTTTCACTCAGCTAGAAGAATAAGAAGAAGGAACAGAACACAGTGTACTCTTCACTTTCTTTTGAAACCCTAAAAATAAAAAGTTAATTATCATTAATATTTTAAAAACAGTCTAATTGATTATGCTAAAGTTACTCTCAATCATACATAGTTATAAATAAAAAGTACTACTCTGAAATACTACAAAAGTTTCACAAAATAGCTGAAAACTCTATAGAAACCCTCATTTCACCTCTGTATGAAGTTTCTCTTGATCACTCAAATCGTAAGGAAGATGATTTAAATGACTACTCAGTGTCTTCAATATAAACCCTGTTCAAAATCTTCCTGCATCCTTTCCCTTCCTCTATCTACCGTCCTGAACCATAGATACCCCAAACATAATAAATAAAGAAATAAAATTTAATTTCAAAGTAAAGTCTATAAACCTTTATAAAAGAATAGAGCATTCGCATAGCATTTGTTAGGTCTTGAGTCCGATTCCCAATGGCTAACCATTCTGAGGTATTTTCAATATAAACACTACCCAAAATTTTCCAGTATTCTTTCCCTTCCTCTATCTGCCGTCCTGAGCCATAGATGTCTGAAGACCATAGATAAATGTAAGTCTGATTCACTGCATCTGATCATCTTCTGATTTTCAACGGTTGAACCAGGCAGATAGCAGGAGGGTATTTCATACTTTCCTCGTAAAATCGAATATAAGTTCGAAAATTTCAGAGAACCCCCATAAAAAAGTCTAGCAGAATCGCTGTTCGTATGCCTCCCAGTGGCTATAGATGTAAACCGTTTACTCGAGAGGTCTGATCACTATCAAGCTTTCGTCGTAAAAAAAGTTCGAATGTATTCGAAAAATTTTAGAGAACCCCCACAAAATAGTCTAACAGAATCGCTGTCCGCATGCCTGCCAGTGAGTATAGATGTAAACCATCCACTCAAAAGTCTAGCAAAATTGCTACCCGCTTGCAAATGGTAGAATGATGTCTTCAATATAAGCCCTACCTAAAACCGTCACACACCTTTTCCCTTCCTCTATCTACCGTCCTGAGCCATAAATACCTCAAAACGTAATAAATAAATAAATAAAAATTTAATTCCAAAGTAAAGTCTATATGGCCTTAATAAAAGAGTAGACCATTCGCATAGCATTTGATACGTCCTGACTCTGATTCCCAATGACTAAAGCCCCTCGTACACGATTCAATAAAGCTTGAACAAGAGCGTTGAACAAGCAATTGGATGAAAATGACGTCACGAGTCAGAGACTCCACACAGGAAATCTCTTGAATTCAAGTCTTCTCATCCAATTCGTCCTATTTAGAACCTGTCCTATTTTTATTGAATTCAACGCAGTGATCTACCAATCACATCGCTGGTGACTTGAACACGTGACAACTGTGCTTCCGAAATGCTAAAAATTAAGATGTTAACATGGAGCAGGGAATTTTTAAAGACTTGTTTTTATGATGCGAAATAAAGATATTATCAGAAAATCAAAATAAAATAGATAAAGTATCGCTACAAGAAATTACATCCCATCTTGCTGAGGAAAAGTGTACCTGATGTTTCTTCTGTAGTTTATGTACAATCACTATTGCAATAGAAATTGATACAGAGGGTTTACTATAATTCCTAAAAAAGTTCGTATTGTATTTAGAAGCAGTAGGATATTAATATTTAAAGTGCCACTGAGTTGCTCATAATTTATGTGGAAAGGTCGAGTTTTTATTTACTGTATCTAGGAAGTTCAAAGCTGCTAAACATAGAAGTATCTGGGTACACTTTACTATACGGCACAAAACAATATAATCTTTTCCAACGTATGTGAAAGTGTTGTAACTTAAAATATAACAAAATTTCGAGTCATGGAAGTATTAAATTAGAGTGAAATAGTACTTGGAACTACTTGGCTGCTTCCACGTTGGTGAGCGAGCACATTAATTTGTGTATTAAATAGCGAAAAATACTTGGAACTACTTGGCTGCTTCCAAGTTGGTGAGCGAGCACATTAAACCGTGCATGAAATAGCGAAAAGTACTTGGAACTACTTGGCTGCTTCCAAGATGGTGAGCGAGCACATTAAACCGTGCATGAAATAGCGAAAAATACTTATAACTACTTGGCTGCTTCCACATTGGTGAGTGAGTATTAAACAGTGCATGAAATAGCGAAAAGTACTTGGAACTACTTGGCTGCTCCCACGTTGGTAAGCGAGCACATTAATTTGTGTATGAAATAGCGAAAAGTACTTGGAACTACTTGGCTGCTTCCAAGTTGGTGAGCGAGCACATTAAACCGTGCATGAAATAGCGAAAAATACTTGGAACTACTTGGCTGCTTCCACATTGGTGAGTATTAAACCGTGCATGAAATAGCGAAAAATACTTGGAACTACTTGGCTGCTTCGAAGTTGGTGAGCGAGCACATTAAACCGTGCATGAAATAGCGAAAAATACTTGGAACTACTTAGCTGCTTCCACGTTGGTGAGCGAGCACATTAAACCATGCATCGCATATAATAAAAAATCTAACCTTCTTTAACCCGCCTTTGCTTATTCAATATTGTGGCCATGATTTTTGTAGCAAATAACGTGTCATTCATAATACGACGCAATGCTATTAATATACCGCCGCATCCCTACAATCTGCATGTAGTAATGAACGCAAATAAATCTATTCCGACACGAAGTGTCACGATTAGTATGCCTCCACATGGCGCTATCTTGATCAATTGGAGAGCGTATGTAACGAAATAATAATTAAATATGCATTTTCACTTTGGATTGTTAGTTGTCGTTAGATGTTTATAGAAGTGTGCGTAACCAAAAATAAATAGAAATTTATAAGGATTGAAAAGAGTTTTGAATAAAGCAATAAAAAGTCGATGTTCGAGGCATCACCAACTACGGAATCGCAGCCGTTAATCAGGTTATTATTTTACTAAAAGGGACGCATATCATGTTTGACATTCACTCCATGTTCCCGCTTTCAACGCAGAAAGAGCAAATCGACTCATGTGCTTTTGGCTCCTTCACACTTCCGCTTAACTTATCGAATCGTGTACGAGCACAATCCAAGCACTTTCAACATTACTTGGATACAACCCTTTGATTATTCCAGTTGGATCGTGTACGCACTCATCCAACTGCTTGTTCAAGAATTTGATTCAATGTTTATTGAATCGTGTACGAGGGGCTTAAGCATTCTGAGGATTTTTCCACACTCTCACGAGACAAGTAATAGAATGATGTCTTCAATATAAGCCGTAGCTAAAACTATCGTGTATCCTTTCCCTTCCTCTATCTACCGTCCTGAGCCATAGATGCCTGAAGACCATAGATAAATGTAAGTCTGATTCACTGCATCTGATCATCTTCTGATTTTCAGTGGTCGCACCAGGCAGATACCAGGAGGGTATTTCATACTTTCCTCGTAAAGTCGAAAATAAGTTCGAAAATTTCAAAGAACCCCCATAAAAAAGTCTAGCAGAATCGCTGTTCGTATGCCTCCCAGTGGCTATAGATGTAAACCATCTACTCATGAGGTCTGATCACTATCAACCTTTCATCGTAAAAAAAAGTTCGAATGTATTCGAAAATTTTAGAGAACCCCCCACAAAAAGTCTAACAGAATCGCTGCCCGCATGCCTCCCAGTGGGTATAGATGTAAACCATCCACTCGAAAGTCTAGTAAAATTGCTACCCGCATGCAAATGGTAGAATGATGTCTTCAATATAAGCCCTATCTAAAACCGTGACACATCTTTTCCCTTCCTCTATCTGCCGTCCTGAGCCAAAGATACCTCAAAACGTAATAAATAAAGAAATAACCATCCTGAGATTTTTTTCCACTCACATAAGACAAATTCTAGAATATTTTCTTCTATATAAGCCTCTCACCAAAATCTACCTACATCCTTCCCCTCCCCTCCTCCTTTATCCTCCACCCTGAGTCTTAAATGTGTAAGGCTATAAATAAAAGAAATTACATTCAAATTGAAACTATCATAGTAAAGTGTAGTAAAACAACACAGTTTGAAATCGTTTAAAATGGTAAAACATTACATTTATGAAGTTTTTTCAAATCTATTTTCTCTAAAAATAAAAAAAATATTTACCTTTAATTCAAATTTTCCTTCAAGAGTCAGAACACAATAAAATCTGAAGTGAAGAACGTTTTTTAAGAACTAGTAAAGGTAAAATGCTCTCCTACTTTGATATAACAAGTTCAATGTTACTCGAAATTATGAACATTCAATTGAACAGCTTAACATTATATAGGAATTTATTATCTATAAACTACACATGCTCTACATCACATGTGTTTATATCTGATGTTATTCAGTGTCCTTATTTCATCAGCTTTCAATTCAATGTTAAATATCTCTCACAAACATTATTCAAATATCTCATGTTATCCGCTCGCTGTATTACATCAAATATTGACTTCACTGCTACAATATCTACTTCAAACATTACGAAGACGCATCATATCTTTCCCCAAAAACACTATTTAACATTTACACAGATAGTGAGCAGTCTTTCACTGACCTGTTTGCATTTTCATCAGACGTCACGAGTTTGAGTACACGCTTTCATCAAATAATAGTCAAGACAATGTTTCAATCTTCAAACAAGATTATACACAAGCCTCATTTCTTCACGTGAATTTAATCTTCTGTAAATTAGGTCAATTTTATCATATATTTAACTAAGCCGGAAATTAAACTACAATGGTTTGAAAAACAAGTATCATACAAACTTTCTGATCTCATTTCCTTTACTTATTTCATCAGATTCTACGCTCGCTGTTAACATGTCATAGCTGATTAATCTCAACATTGCATCAGCCTAGACTTTAACTTGGAACGATTTCAAAACGAGTATGATTGTTCGTGTGCAAATCAGAGAAAAGATTACTTCAGTTTAAACCTCTTTCCTTACTGTTCAGTCGTTTTCTAAATCGGCCTGTAATTTCACCTTCACAAAACTTTATACATGAACAACATTATCCTCCATATTAAAAAGGCTGAACTTCATAGCAAATCATCAAAATAAAATATATGATAACCTCCTAATACTATCAGTTCATCGGGGCAGGTCCTTTGCGACAAGTTCAGTCTTCCCAATATGCATACTAACTTAACAAAATAAAATGTGTTAACCTCGTAATAGTATCAGTTCATCGTGAACAGGTCCTTTGCGTCGGACACACTTTTTGTTGTTTTCTGTACAACAAGTTCCGCCTTCCCAATATATATAGTACCCCATCAAAATAAATGTCATAAGTTCGGCCTTCCGATTATGTAACTCTCCTAACACTATCAGCTCATCGTGCCAAGTCCTTTCTAATAGATTCAATTCAATATGCATAGTAAAAAAATTATTTGACTTGCCATGTTGCCATATTTCTTCATTGACCTGTGCGGTGTTGCCACGTCAAATCAACAAATAGTGTGTCCTCTACCACTGACCCTCTCTCGGACTGCATTGTCGAGGTTTCCCGAAGTTGCCCTGTTCCGAAGATAGCTGGTCTGCTCATTTGGTAACCTCTAGGGATAAGTGTTACATATGGGTGGAAAGCAGGGAATGAGGAGGAAGGCAAACTTTCTTGTGTGTGGACGGCGAGGTCTCGCTTGTTGACATCTTTAGGTGATAATTTAAATTGTCTTCGTTGCCTGTTGTTAGCCAATTAAAGTCCAAAAGAAATCTTGATTTTAAAAAAATGTCCCGTTAATAAAATGCATTTGCTAATTGATATGCTAAAAAGAAACACGTATGCAACTATATGAACTAGGAGAAAAAATATAGTGACACAAAGTTAATGTTAGCAACATTCATAGTTTCATTTGACTCACGTCATACCAGCCCATTTAACTACCTTCCATGTTGTGCGAAAAGTTTAAGGTTGTTAATCCAGCAAGATTCTGACTAGCAATGAAAACTTAGGGTCTATTCACAACATGGAATTGCTCTTTATGAATTTGAATTTGTTTATGGTGTTTAGGTATCTCAGGCTCAAGACAGGATAGGGTGGGGGAAACGATGTTGGAAGATAGTCTTCCAGGGCCTGGTTAATAGGTAGGACCTATCTTGGGATTTGCCTTGTATGAGGAAAAGTTCCGACGTCAGGATGGGTGACCGCTGAAGTCGTTCTCAGGAACTTCCAATTGTTAAGCCAACACCTTATCAACATCGTCCGCTCGGTAGATGCAAAGACGGAGTTCAGTCTTAGTCTATGCCAGGCTTAGGCTTAAACATTTATTTTCGAATGCACCAGCTTAGCTTAAACCATGGTCTAACCTAGGTCTATGTCTTTGCAACAGGGTGTTAATGTCTATCTACGAACTGTTTCTCTTGATATTTAGAGCTCTAAGCAATGTTCTTCCTCTGCCAATACAATTTTTGGGAAGAATAGAGAAAGAAGCGGTCACCTAGACATGCGCTCTAGCAAGACTGAAGGGAAAATCCTGGAGATATTGTATTCAGCTAGATCATATTGCACTTTGAGCAGGACTTAAATCCAACCACGTGATCTTGTTGTTACAGACAGTTACTTCGGATCGTCACTGGGGAAGGAACCCAGGTTTGAGTTCTGCTACCGAACATCCTGAAAATGTTTACTGAGACTTTCCTCAATTCACCAGGTAAATTTTGGGATTGTGCCTAGAGAAACGTTCGGGCCACTATCTTCCCCTTTCTAATCAATCGAAATGTATAAAGTATACACGAGATTGTCCGAAACAGCACAGGAAATTTTTATCTTGTTTTCATTTCATAATTTTCATATTACTGATAGTGTTTCTCTCTATGATACCTGTAAAATAATTTCAGTATCGTGGCCAGGATTGCATCAATTCCTCATGGTCAGTTCTACAATCGACCGCTAAAACTTCTAGTCAGCGCTATGTTGAGGTCAACTTTCATTTTGTGTACTCTCATTGACCAAAATCAGACTTGGCCTCAACTTGGCGCTGACTAGAAGTTTAGCGGTCGATTGTAGAACTGACCCTTAGTATCACAAAGGAAGTGGGTGACAGAAAGGGGTCGCCGGAATAAGCGCGAAACGGAATAAGCGCGAAAGGAAGTAGCGCGAAAGGAACAAGCGCGAAACGGAAGTAACGCGAACGGAACAAGCGCGAAAGGAAGTAGAGCGAATGGAATAAGCGCGAAACGGAATTAGAGCGACAGGAACAAGCGCGAAACGGAATTGGAGCGACAGGAACAAGCGCGAAACGGAACAAGAGCGACAGGAACAAGCGCGAAACGGAATTAGAGCGACAGGAACAAGCGCGAAACGGAACTAACGCGAACGGAATAAGCGCGAAACGGAACTAGAGCGACAG
>JAGDQP010075676.1:0-10137 GCA_022664845.1 Lepisma saccharinum
CATGCTAACATATCTAAAGGGGTTAAAATGTCATAGATATGGTATCTTTAACCACGGTATAATTTGCCCGAGCAAAAAATACCTACAACTTTTATTTTAAAAAGATCAAAGAAAAACCAACCACTAATACTTCTACGCTTAACAATTGATCATGCTAACATATCTGACGGGGGTAAACATATCATAGCCATGGCATCTTTACACAAGGTATAATTTTCCCGGGCAAATAAAACTTCTACTTAATATTTTAAAATGAACAAAGAATAACTAACCGCTAATACTTATATGATTCACTATTGATCATGCTAACATATCTCAAGGGGGGTAAAAATATCATAGCCATGGTATCTTTACCCCCGGTATAATTTCCCCGGGCAAATAATACTCACAAAAATGATTTTAAAAATATCAAATAAACACTAACCGCTAATACTTCTACGATTCACTATTGATCATGCTAACATATCTGGAGTCGGTAAAAATATCATAGCAATGGTATCTTTATTCCCGGTATAATTTGCCCGGGCAAATAATAATTCTACTTATTATTTTAAAAGGATCATGAATAACTAACCGCTAGTACTTCTACGATTCACTATTGATCATGCTAACATATCTATAGCGTTTAAAAATATCAAAGCCATTGTATTTTTACCCCAGGTATAATTTACCCGGGCAAATAATAACAATACCTATTATTTTAAAAGGATCAAAGAATAATTAACCGCTAATACTTCTACGCTTCACTATTGATCATGCTAACATATCTGGAGGGGGTAAACATATCATAGCCATGATATATTTAACCCGGTATAGTTTACCCGGGCAAATAATACTCCTACTAATTATTTTAAAAGGATCAAAGAATTACTAACCGCTAATATTTATACGATTCACTATTGATCATGCAAACATAACTGAAGGGTGTAAAAATATCATAGCCATGGTATCTTTAACCCAGGAATAATTTGCCCGGGCAAGCAATACCCCTACACATTATTTTAAAAGGATAAACAAATAACTAACCGCTAATACTTCTACGCTTCACAATTGATCATGCTAGCTTATCTGAAGAGGGTAAAAATAACATAACCATGGTATGTTTACCCACGGTATATTTTGCCCGGGCAAATAACACCCACAAAAATTATTTTAAATAGATCAAAAAATAATAAGCCGCTAATATTTCTACTCTTCACAATTGATCATGCTAACATATCTGAAGGGTGTAAAATATCATAAACCATGGAATCTTTACCCCAGGTACAATTTCCCTGGCAAAATAGAACCCACAACAATTATTTTAAAAAGGTCAAAGAAAAACTAACCGCTAATACTTTTACGCTTCACAATTGATCATGGTAACATATCTGAATAGGGTAAAAATATCATAGCCTTTGTAATTCTACCCCCGGTATAATTTGCCAGGCAAATAATACCGCTACCTATTATTTTAAAAGGATCAAAGAATAACTAACCGCTAATACTTCTACGATTCACTATTGATCATGCTAACATATCTGGAGGAGGTAAAAATATCATAGTCATTGTCTCACCCAACTGGTATAATTTGCCCTTGCAAATAATAAACCTACCTATTATTTTAAAAGCATCAAAGAATAACTAACCGCTAATACTTCCAAGATTCACTATTGATCATGCTAACATATCTGAAGAGGATAAAATTATCATAGCCATGGTATTTTTACCCCCGGTATAATTTCCCCGGGCAAATAATACCCACAACAATTATTTTAAAAAGATCAAAGAATAACTAACCTTTAATACTTCTACGATTCACAATGGATCATGCTAACATATCTGAAGGTGGTAAAAATATCATTTCCATTGTATCTTTACCCCCGGTATAATTTGCCGGGCAAATAATACCAATTCCTATTTTTTTAAAAGGATCAAACAATAACTAACCGCTAATACTCCTACGATTCACTGTTGATCATGCTAACATATCTGAATAGGGTAAAAATATCATAGCCATGGTATCATTACCCCAGGTATAATTTGCCGAGGCAAATAATACCCTACCAATTATTCTAGAAATATCAAAGAAAAACTAAGCGCTAATACTTCTACGCTTCACAATTGATCATGCAAATATATCTGAAGGGTGTAAAAATATAACTTCCATTGAATCTTTACCCCAGGTATAATTTGCCCGGGCAAATACAACCCCTACTTATTATTTTAAAAGGATCAAAATAAAACTAAACGCTAATACCTCTACGCTTCATATTTGATCATGTAGACATATCTGAATAGGATAAAAAAATATCATAGCCACCGTATCTTTACCGCGGTATAATTTCCCCGGGCAAATAATACCCACAAAAATTATTTTAAAAAGATCGAAGGAAAACTAACCGCTAATAATTCTACGCTTCACAATTGATCATGCTAACATATCTGAAGGGGGTAAAATATAATTTCCATTGTATCTTTACCCCAGGTATAATTTGCCAGGGCAAATACAACCCATACCTATTACTTTAAAAGGATCAAAATAAAACTAACGGCTAATACCTCTACGCTTCACAATTGATCATGCTAACATATCTGAAGGGGGTAAAAATATAATATCCATTGTATCTTTACCATAGCTATAATTTGCCCGGGGAAATAATACCAATACTTATTATTTTAAAAGGATCAAAATAAAACTAATCTTCTAATACCTCTACGCTTCATAATTGATCATGCTAACATATCTGAATGGGGTAAAAAATCATAGCCATGGTATATTTACCCCCGGTATAATTTACCAGGGCAAATAATACCCTACGTATTATTTTAAAAATATCAAAGAATAATAAGCCGCTAATACTTCTACGCTTCACAGTTGATCATGCTAACGTATCTGAAAGGAGTAGAAATATCATAGGAATGGTATCTTTACCCGCGGTACAATTTGCCCGGGTAAATATAACCCCTACCTATTATTTTAAAAGATCAAAGAATAACTAACCGCTAAGACTTCTACGATTCACTATTGATCATGTTAACATATCTGAAGGGGGTAAAATATCATAGATAGTGTATCTTTACCCCGGGTATAATTTACCCGGGTAAATACTACATTTACATATTATTTTAAAAGGATCAAAGTAAACTAAGCGCTAATACCTCTACGCTCCAGAATTGATCATGCTAACATATCTGAATGGGGTAAAAAATATCATAGCCATGGTATATTTACGCCCGGTATAATTTACCAGGGCAAATAATACCCTACGTATTATTGCCTTACGCCTTACTATTATACGCCTTACTATTATTTTAAAAGATCAAATAATAAAAGGCCGATAATACTTCTACGCTTCACAATTGATCATGCTAACATATCTGAAAGGAGTAGAAATATCATAGCCATGGAATCTTTACCCCAGGTATAATTTCCCCGGGCAAATATTACCCCTACTTATTATTTTAAAAGGATCAAAGTATAACTAACCGCTAATACTTCCAAGATTCACTATTGATCATGCTAACATATCTAAAGGGAGTAAAAATATCATAGCCATGGTATATTTAACCCTGGTATAATTTCCCCGGGCAAATAATACCCCACATATAATTTGAAAAGGTTCAAAGAATAACTAACAACTAATACTTATACGATTCACTATTGATCATGCTAACATATCTGAAGGGGGTATAATGTCATAGACATGGTATCTTTTCCCCCGGTATAATTTGCACGGGCGAATAATACCCCTACCTATTATTTTAAAAGGATCAAAGAATAACTAACCGCTAATACTTCTACGCTTCACAATTGATTATGTTAACATAACTGAAGGGTGTAAAAATATCATTTCCATTGTATCTTTACCCCAGGTATAATTTGCCCCGACAAATACAACCCCTACTTATTATTTTAAAAGGATCAAAATAAAACTAGCCGCTAATATTTCTACGCTTCATAATTGATCATGCAAACTTATCTTAATAGGGTAAAAATATCATAGCAATGGTATATTTACCCCCGGTATAATTTGAAGCGGCAAATAATACATTACATTATATTTTAAAAGGATCATATAACTAACCACTAATACTTCTACGATTCACTATTGATCATGCTAACATATCTGAAGGGTGCAAAAATATAATAGTAATGGTATTTTTACCCCAGGTATAATTTCCCAGGGCAAATAATACCCACAACAATTATTTTAAAAAGCTCAAAGAAAAACTAACCGCTAATACTACTACGCATCACAATTGATCATGCTAACATATCTGAAGGGGGTAACATATCATAGCCATTGTTTCTTTAGCCCCATTATAATTTGCTCGGGCAAATAATACCCCTACCTATCATTTTAAATGGATCAAAGAATAACAAACCGCTAAAACTTCTATGAATCACTATTGATCATGCTAACATATCTGGAGGGGGTAAAAATATCATAGCCATGGTAACTTTACCCCCGGTATAATTTCCCCGGGCAAATAATACCCCTACATATAGCTTTAAAAGGGTCATAGAATAACTAACCGCTAATACTTATACGATTTACTATTGATCATGCTAACACATCTGAGGGGGGTTAAAATATCATAGCCATGGTATTTTTACCCCAGGTACAATTTCAACCGGGCAAATAATGCCCACAACAATTATTTTAAAAAGATCAAAGAAAAACTAGCCGCTAATACTTCTACGCTTCACAATTGATCATGCTAACATATCTAAAGGGGATAAAAATATCACAGCCATTGTGTTTTACCCCCGGTATAATTTGCTCGGGCAAATAAAACCCCTACCTATCATTTTAAATGGATCAAAGAATAACAAAACGCTAATACTTCTACGATTCACTATTGATCATGCTAACATATCTGTAGGGGGTAAAAATATCATAGCCATGGTATCTTTACCCCCGGTTTAATTTGCCCCGGCAAAAATTAACCCTACCGATTATTTTAAAATAATCAAAGAATAACAAGCCGCTTATAGTTCTACGTTTCACTATTGATAATGCTAACATATCTGAATAGGGAAAAATATCATAGCCATAATATCTTTACCCCCGGTATAATTTGCCCGGGCAAATAATACCACTACCTATTATTTTAAAAGGATCAAAGAATAACTAACAACTAATACTTCTACGATTCACTATTGATCATGCTAACATATTTGAATAGGGTAAAAATATCATAGCCATGGTATCTTTATCCCATTTATAATTTGCCCTTTCAAATAATACCCCTACATATTATTTTAAAAGGATCAAAGTAAAACTAAACGCCAAAACTTTACTCTTCATAATTGACCATGCTAACATATCTGAATAAGGTAAAAAATATCATAGCCATGGTAGTTTTACCCCCGGTATAATTTGCCAGGGCAAATATTACCCTACCTATTATTTTAAAAGATCAAATAATAACCAACCGCTAATACTTCTACGATTCACTATTGATCATGCTAACCAACCATAAGGGGGTAAAAATTTCATAGCCATGGTATGTTTACCCCCGGTATAATTTGCCCGGGCAAATAATACCCCACATATAATTTGAAAAGGTTCAAAGAATAACTAACAACTAATACTTATACGATTCACTATTGATCATGCTAACATATCTGAAGGGGGTAACATATCATAGCCATTGTTTCTTTTCCCCCGGTATAATTTGCACGGGCGAATAATACCCCTACCTATTATTTTAAAAGGATCAAAGAATAACTAACCGCTAATGCCTCTATGATTCACTATTGATCATGCTAACATACCTGAAGGGGGTAAAAATATCATAGCTATGGTATCTTTACCCCCGGTATAATTTGGCCGGGCAAATAACGCCCACAACAATTATTTTAAAAAGATCAAAGAAAAACTAAAAGCTAATACTTCTAAGCTTCAAAATTGATCATACTAAAATATCTGAAGGGGGTAAAATATCATAGCCGTAGTATCTTTACCCACGGTATAGTTTGCCCGGGCAAATAATAGCCACAACAATTATTTTATAAAGATCAAATAATAATAAGCCGCTAATACTTCTACGCTTCACAATTGATCATGCTAACATATCTGAAAGGGGTATAACTATCATAGTCATTTTATCTTTACCCCCGGTATAATTTGCCCGGGCAAACAATACCCCTACAGATTGTTTTAAAAAGATCAATGAATAACTAACCGCTAATACTTCTAGGATTCACTATTGATCATGCTAACAAATCTGAATAGGGTAAAAATATCATAGCCATGTTATGTTTACTACCGTTACAATTTGCCCGCGCAAATAATACCTCTAACAAATATTTTAAAAAGATCAAAGAATAACTAACCGCTAATACTTCTATGCTTCACAATTGATCATGCTAACATATCTAAAGGGGGTAAAAATATCATAGTCATGGTATCTCTACCCCCGGTATAATTTGCCAGGGCATATAATACCCCTACCTATTCGTTTAAAAAGATCAAATAATAATATGCTGCTAATACTTCTACGCTTCACAATTGATCCTGCTAACATATCTGAAAGGGGTTAAAATATCTTAGCTATGGTATGTTTACCCCCGGTATAATTTGCCCGGGCAAATAATACAGTTACCTATTAGTTTAAAAAGAGAAAAATAATGATAAGTCTAAATTCTTTTACCATTCACAATTGATCATGCTAACATATCTGAAGGGGGTAAAAATATCACAGCCATGGTATCTGAATTAGTTGTAAGTAAAAGTCTATAAAATCAGTTGATATTTCTTCAAAATTAAACATAATTTTAAAAAGTCCTTCACCTCAAATGTGTACTAGTTTTCACTTTCATCTACCCGGCGACAAACTTAACTTTTTGTTAAGGTCAAGTAATGCCGTTGTATAAAGCGCTCTTTGATTAAACCATTGTACGTAATAGTACAATGTCAGCTTGAGAAACTGATTTGATTAACGGTGTTTAGTATTAAAATATTTTAATTTTATCATCCGCTGCAAGCCTTGTCTGAATTATAATCTGTCAAGGATAATAAGAAACATTTTATGTGCATATAAAACTTGTAGAACAATTTGCAAACTATAGAGCAAATATAGAGGACACTTAAGTATACAGTCTACGCTATTTAACAGGATGTTTGTGGCAGATATATTTGACATGATACATCATATCGCTTGATAGACAAAAATATTATTTTCTAATTATTTGAAAGGCATGTTTGGATTGTTTGCTTTGTAATTACAGTTGGACTAATACACAAAATGTATAGAAATTATTTTCGACAATGGGTAGAACGAATGGAAAATGAAATAATTTCCCACAAATTTTCGGATTCATTTTTCCCATGAAGACTACAGGGGAAAACAATCAGTCACATCTTGAAAATTGTGAGAAAATCAGCATTTTAAGGTGTAAACACTTGAATTTACAACTATTTTTGCCTTTAAGCATTTTGGCGTCAGTAGACCGATAATGCGCTAGAGGACCAAAAGTAAATTTAAATTCAAGTGATCACACTTTAAAATGTGTGTTTTCACGCAGCTTTTAAAATGTGACTTTGACTGTCTCCCTCCGTACTGTTCGTACGTTTTCATGAAAAAACAATAAATTAATGATTGACATAACATATTTTACCTCAAAAGGTCGAAGAGGGAATCCATTAAAAGTCAACTTTTCCCCCAAAACTAGTAAATTATATTTTATTATTCAGGAAAAAATATTTTTATTCAAAATTCTATTTCATATAGACAAATATATTCTTTAAAAGTGTTGAAAAAGTATCTAATATTGTTTTAATGAAAGTAATTTTACAGTTGAATGTCCTTCAAAATGTCACAAAATTGTGTGATCTATGTGGACAGAGGGTTGAGCGAAGCTATCTCTATTTTCAGTTACAATGATGGCGAATGTGGAAAACAAAAAAAGAGAGGGAAAGGTAGTTGTACAAATGATGGTAAAGAAAAAAAAATTTCATCTTGGTCGCGTGAATGAACGAAAAAGAGGGTTTCCGTTAGTAGAAATCGTTGTTTCAAAACGTGTCTTTTAATACTAACATTGTATTTGGATTTGAATATTTATTTTAGGGCTTTTGTCAACTTTGGCGCAGGCCGAATGGATGATAATACGAAAATTGGTGAAATGAAGCAAGTGGGAGCAAACGGGACAATCCCGATGCAATCCACGCACCCGGCGTTTGTCCACTACAAACCCCACGTGGCACAAGCCGGGATCCAACACAGCAGTCCACAAACCAGACGTGAGAACTCTACCACTGATCCACCCCGGTCCTCTATCTAACATGGTATCATGAGGCAGTTAAGATTTGTCCATACTAAGTAATCACTCAATCACAATTTATATTTCTACGATGCCATTAATTGTAAGTGTTACAATAGACAGTGATAAAAGAGCTGGATTTTGTGTTACATGTCAGATATTTATTTTGAATAGAGAGAACCAAACTTTGCATGTTTAAGGATATGATGCTTGTTCAAATGTCTTAAGAATTTAGGATTTAGGCCGATGTGAAACAGGTTACACGTAATTCATATAGTATTAATATCTCTAGGTACAGTGATTCCGCCAGAATCTCTGTGAAAGTGTCAACCCAATCCTCGAAAGCACCTCCAAACTATTTTTACGGTCATAAATCGACAGAAACTGTGCAAAATTCCACTTACGCCCTCCCAATTTTTACTTTACACCTCCCAAACTGAAAAGCCTGGCGGAATCCCTATCTAGGTAAATGTTTTTACAGAATGTTAATAGGTTTATTATTCTACTTATGCAATCCTAATAGGTGCTTTCATGCTTCCCAATTTACAAACCAAAATCGAATCGCAATTATTATTTCTTATTAGTAGTTTATATAACGTTTAAATTCAAAAGAGTGTAAGACAACATTTAAGGGCGTATTTAAATAATTTTAGGTTTTCTATAGTTTTCCTGTGTACAGATAATATCAAAATCCACTATTTATTTCGGAAAATAGGGGGAGTTCGAAGAACTGATATTTCAGATTTCCGTTCAGATCGTTATTTTTTAGGTAGTTATAAGGCTAGAACCTTACTTTTCCGGTAATTTTGAACTACATGAAACGAGAGTTTAAGACACACTACGAAAACAGATAAAGATAAACTGATTTCAAATTTGCGCTTAGATGCCATTGTTTGTCAGGACGTTTTAATCTGCCAAAGCTGCAACCTTTTCTTAAATTAATTTTGCACTTCATGCACTCAGTTCATATGGCACATTATCCGCTATGCAAAAGTACACTAAGAGAAACTGACCGCAGATCTAGCTTCATATACCATGATTTACCTTCCCGAATTTAATATGGCAAGGATTCATTCAACATGGTACCTATACTCAACTCTGAAGTCAGTTTCTTTTTATCTGCTTTGTTTGGACATTATAGTGAAATACAGGCCGAGAACATCCTATATTTATAGGGCTTCAGATTGATACTGGCAGAGAGGAGCTATTCATGTATTGTATATTTATAGAAACGTAGGTGCTAGATAAACCACAGCGGGTACAGTTGCTCTACAATTTCAATAAGTGAGCAAGTTCCTGATATCTGGACTATTTATTCATTCTGATTAACCTTTTTTTTGCAAAGCATGTGCAATTTTACATGTGGAAACATATTTATGTTATTACCAATTTAAACGCGTTTAGGTTTTCTTCGGGAAAATAGTTTTATTGATGTTAGGCTTATAATGAGCTACTTAAAACTTCATACAACACTGTTTATTTGACATTAACGAATTGTATTTTGGTGCCCGATAGATGGCAGCAATAACAGTTGAATTTTCGAGGTGAAATAATTGTTTTTGAATTTCGGCTAGTTTTGAAGAATTTTACATTGTTTTCATGTATTAAAAATATAGTAAAATAAACTATTTCATGCATGAATGTTAAAAGTTTGGTGTTACCGGTAGACGTGTAATCAAATCTTGCAGGATAGACCAACTACAGAGAGATATCAAATCTTAACACCGTATAATTATTTTAACCAATCAGAGCTAGATATTGAAATGCCCATTCACAATTGTACTGTAAAATGCAAACTTGCTTCCGTATCCGTCGGGGAAGGGAACTCGCAAAGACAAGACGAAGTTCATCAAAATTAAAAATACAAAAATCAAACCAAAAACAAC
>JAGDQP010075678.1:0-10136 GCA_022664845.1 Lepisma saccharinum
TAACCTGTTTGGTTGTACACGAAAAAGTCGACTTAACGAAAAAGTTAGGGATGATCAACAGGGTGAAAATCTTGCCAACACACTTGTTACACAAGTAGTACCCAATAACCTGGCCATGTTAAAATTCCGTGGGTTACTCATTCCGTTCCATCCTACTGCCTCGAGCTGTTTGCTGACTACATATATCGCTGACCGAGTGGCCACGCTGTAGATAAAAATAGTATCCTAAATACACTTCTCGCCGGTATTGGGATACATTTGATCACATATATTCACTTGGCCAATTCATTAAAAAAATTCACGTCTATAATGATGCAGTTTTGAGAAACTTCTCTCCTGACGTAACGTTCCCCAACTTTTCGTGTTTCCACTCTTATATTGTTGCTGGATACATGGTCTATTATTACCTCTCAATTCTTTATGTAAGAAAGTTTGGAGAGATGGTTTTCTATGTCAAGAAAACATGTATCAATCGTCTAGATATAGTGCATCAACTACGAAAACATTTAGTTTATTGGTCTTAGTTTTGGGAGAAGACAGTTATTCGCACTGTATACGAACAACTGAGCATAGGTAATCAAATGGGTCATATTAAGCGCAGAAAACCACAATATTTTGTGTTGGAGCTACATGCTTGGCAACATCATTACCCTCTTACTGAACACTCCTCCACAATCCCGACGGAACACCATAATCTGGAATGAACAACGGTTCTTCAAAACAAATTTTTCGCCTTATTTTGTTTTTGCAAATATTCTTAAATTTAGAAACTAAAGCGCCAAGCTTTTATCAGATAGTTTTGATTGAAAAACCTGACTAATTTTGTTTTGACTATTCCCAGTATTTATATGACTACTTTCGTTCTGACTATTCTCATTATTATGACTGTCTTCCAAGTCAACCAAATTTATTTCTTTGGGACAAGAGACCTTCCACTAGAATCAACGTTTTGCTAAAAACTTCAAAACAGTTGCAAGGGTTACAGGATATCACCCACTATATGGAATTATCTTGTAATGCCTGAACTTCAGCTATCATTATAGTTAAGAACAGGAAATTCAACCAAAAATATTAACTCGCCTAATAATCTATAATGACAATCCCAACATTAAAGTTAAATTACTTTCTTGAAGATAATGCTCTAAATACTTTGTTCACAATACCGTATCTATTTCTCTGTTCCTGAAAGATTTAATTTGCAAGACTAGAAAGAACTTTGATAAGCCTAAGTCTATAAGTTCAGAATATTTATATCTTAATCCAATATGTCTAATGAATTCAATATTCTCTTCTTTTACTGGATATATTAATAACCTTACCTTGTTCGTTTCTGGTCCTCCATGGATTGGATCTTCTATCTGTAAATGCAATTGAATAACTCTTAATACAAACAATAAGCAAAGTTTTGGTTACAATCTGAATTTAATAATTAAAAATATATACAATGTGTTTAAGTCGCTTTGTTCCCTACAGAAAAGTTGGAAAGATTATACAGTATATATAGAGCTCAAAAAATTCAGATCAACGAAATTCCGCACACCACTGCCTAAATTTGGAATGTATAGTGCATTAGAATGTATTGAATATAAACAATAAATAATAAGGATCTAAGAAGTGCATCTTGTAATAATTTTAATATGATCCTTTTAATCACCCAGTACACAGAATCACATATATCAGTCGTGGTACTGATACAGTCCTCACATTGCTGCTGTGCGGCTGCTTCTTTGTTTTTGCTCCGGCTAATTCTCAGTCTCGTCTCGTGGACTTCTCTCGACGTGAAATAGCTCTAACCATAAAATCTACTTATCTGAAGCATTCCCCAAAGCTTCACCGCAGTAGAGCTACACCTAATATTTTCTTGAGGTATTCGTTCGTAATTGCACGGCGCTTAGAGCAGCCAACGCAACCACAAACAAATGCTCCAAAACATCTAACTAAAATTAAATGTCTATGGCGTTAAAAGCAAGGTATTTATTCAGAGGGTTGAAAATATAAGATAAGATTAAACTACATAATTCCTCCTCTAGTTCGAAATTCCCGCCATGACCTTTTTACATTCCAGGTCTTTACAAATTACTGGTGTAACTAATCCTTTGTAATATATAGCAACTTGTATATATTTGATTTCAAACGTTTATCAAGGCAACATTCGCTCTTTTTAAATCAATTGCCGATAATAACAAAAATAAAATAACGATTTCCTCTTTTATAAAAAAGTTGCTCACTTCGTAAAAATGTTCACAATAATAGAGACATCTATTGTTCACCTTGTGAAACTCGAAAATACTCCTTTCAATAATTTAGCTTTTAAATATAAACATATTTTGTCAAACTTCATTTAAAATAACAATAAACATGAAAAACAATTTAAAATTAATAATTTCCTTCAGTCCATATTCTTATAAAGATATTAAAGCTCACGTAACCTTCTTGATCATGCATAGGGCCATATCAATTTTTGTGGTAAGATATCTCTATTTCAAATCTGCAAGAGTACAGCGTAAATCAAAGATGCATTAAAACAGTGATACCATGGATAACATGATCTCTATGCACTGTCTTATTTCTTTAAATGAACCATTTTCAAAATATTAATCTTTACGTTTGGAAGCATAGAGCTAGGGTGGATTCTCAATTGTACTTTTAATACCCGTAACGGACGGTATTTTAACTACAGTTGTACAAACATTAAATTGAACCCAACAAAATATTAAAACATCTCTTTTGATTTGGGTAACTGACTGTTTATATTTATTCCTTAAGTATGAATAGGTATTATACAACCGTTGGATATTAGAGTTTAACAGCTGATGTCAAGTCCTTAGTTTTATAGTTGCATGGATTAACCATAAACCTTTCTACAGCAAGAAAGACATTTGAAAGAAAATTATTTCGTACTTTCACTTATCAATAAACACTATGTTTGTATAATCATGCTGATATACAAATATGCTGATAATCATTACATGTACCAATCAGAAAAATCTTATGTTGCATACTTAATCCCAAAAAACATTTTATCAATAAAAAGACCATGTGTTAGCCGTTAATTACATTTTTAATCCCTGTGTTAAATATTACCTAAAAGTCATTTAAAAATCAAAATTCAAATACATTTTTCAAATTTAAATTAATATTTATTTAAAAAATTAAATTTTTCACGTTTGAATGTTATAAACACAATTTATTGTTCAAATCACGTATTAAATACACATTTCTAAAAACCCAACACACAGTTTACAGTACGCCTCTACTAACTATCAGTACGCCTAAAAGAATACTAGTTTCTTCTTTGTTTTTAATATTTGAACTTTTACTATTTCCATAGACGTTATTTTCTCTTTATATCTTTAATTCTATACATAATTATGATTTTATTTCAATTATTCGTTTACATTTCTACTTTCGGTTTAGGTCTCTCGATAGCAAAAGTATTGCAAGAGGAACTTTCTATTCTCGCTCACGGCGTCCGTGTCCAGAAATTTAATCTCAGGAAGTACAATCCTTTAGATGACGTTTGAAAAGTCTTGACTAGACTAACTCTATATAGGTAAACCATTCCGCCCTGATTGGCTGAACGGTGTATGACGAAAACTGGAGGTGTAGCAAGGAGTTTCCCTTTAGAGAAATCAGTGTTATACTAAGATTGGAAATCGCCAGGTAGCTAGAGACAACCGCAACCAATCAGGGCACGTCATTATATTACAGTGCCTCTTGCGACAGGGGAAATTAGCAGTCACACAGAGAGGTCCATTCCCATCAAGTGAATAAAATTGATAATTCCCACATTCCATTGCCTTAATGACGTCAGTTAAAAGCTTTTGATGGAATCTTTAAACCTACGGGTAAGTTGTTCGCTTACTTCTGCAAGGATGTCCTACATTTTTCTTTAAAACATGAGCAAGAGCCATCGACCTCTATTAATACGATACTGGACTGACTGCAGCCATTGAAAGTTTCATGAATATGTGAAGCTAAGGAGCGGAGAGGAAACTTAATCTCGTTTGTCCACTTCCAGTCTAAACCAATATGGACCAAATTTTCGATTCTAACTCAGTTTTTTACGCTTGATATCGCTGTGTGGCCCGTTTTTTTCATTTGTCTTAATTCTTGCAAAAAAAAAAGTAAATATTATTTGCAGTATTTTCTATTGTATGCAGAGTACATTATACTCTTACATGAATAACTCACGAATTAAGACTTAAATAATAAAAAGGGCCACACAGCGATATCAAGCGTATAGAACTGAGTTAGAACTGAAAATTTGGTCCACGTCGGATTAGACTGGAAGTGGACAAACGAGCTTAAGTATTTGGTCTCGCCTCTATCTTTCAACACTAAGTAGTCACTCCAGTATAGCTTACGTAGAGCTCGATGGCAAGAGCAAAACGAGTTGTGCTGTTGCACTTTGTTCTAATTATAGTCGTAAAAGAGGAGTAAGGGCTGATTTACATGCACGTTTGCGTAGCGTGCTTTGCCTGCGATTAGAGTGAGTAGCCAATTGAAGCACGTGTTTTATTATGTAATACGTAGAACAAGCAATAAAACACGTGCTTCAATTGGCTATTCATCCAAATCGCAAGCAACGCAAGCGTGTTTGAAAACGAGCCGTAAAATATTTTAGACTTCACTAGGCCATGATAGATGGTTACGTTTGAAGTTTGGCTCTCAAATAACTGTGGAATTCAAAATATTTATCTCATTCTACTAACAATTTAGAACCAAACCTGTCATGCTACTCTCCAGGCAACGACTGATTGACTGCTTGTGCATTTAATGTCGAAGCGAAATACTGAATATCGATTTTGTTTGGTGTTGCGTCCCCCTGACACCAGGAGAGCTACAGTCGCTAAGATTTCCCCATCTGGGGCTCGCTGAGTCATACATGGATCTTTGGTTCCCGGCAAATTCCTACCACTTACGTCATCCGCAAAGGAATGTGGGAATTCAAAAGTGTTCACTGTTGTCCGGAATGGACCCCTCTGGACTAACTCTCCACCCCCTTTCCGAATTGGCACTTTATGCTCCGTTACGTACCCTTGATCCGTCGGATGCACCGTCGATGGTTATCCGAATTCCCCCCCTTCGACGGAGCATTGAAGTGAACGGAGCAACGGAGGAAAAAATGGTCACTTGATCCTCAGTTCGATTGCGCGCTGCTGCCATGTTGAAAAGAAAAAGAGCGGGATATTGCATGCCAAAATTCCTTCCCTTGGGAGTTGGGCAAATGTTTAGAATTGATCACGTGTTGCAAGTTTAAAACAGCGATTCCGCCAGATCCTCGTGTGGGGGCGTTTACCCCAAAGTATAGACAACCCCCCCCCCCTCTGAACTTTAAATTTTTTGCTGTTTAAAATCGATATAAACCGTACAATACTTCACTTACACCCTCCTAATTTTGACTTTACACCCACCCACCCACAAAATGAAATCCTGGCGAAAATACTGGTTTAAATTGAACGACCGTGCCGAAGAATTTGAATGTAAGTATTTTAATAGTTTAAAATTCGATTTCACATTATGTTATTGATATTGTACCATGTTTTGAGAACGGTACAATGAATAATTTTAACTTCGCAATGTGAAAATATTGTTCGTTGGATTTCACCAATGGCCTTCCATGTAGATATTAATAGATGAGAGGGTTACATATGAGTAGTTTATTTAAGAATACTAAGAGAACTGTTATAATTATTTGAAGTGTTTTTAGAACTTCAAATGCGTAACGATGTCAAGGCTCACGGCTTAGGTGGTTATTCATAGATCCTGTTATGACATTATTTAGTGATTCATAGTTCATGCGACGCACTTATCTTGCAAAAACTTACAGAATAACCTGCAGCATTGTGATCATCCTTCGAATCTTCGTCTGCTGTTATTTAATATGCCGAATACCTATAAGTATGGAGATTCCACGCCTACATCTATCTTCATCCATATTGTTTTTTGCCTTATTCACTTGCCATCAAACTACCTTGGCTTCGCATTGGCCTATACGCACTCACTTTACGCGCGGAAGGTTTTCAGCTGTTTCCAGATTTGGGTGACATATGTGTTTAAAATTTTAAATACTTATTTAATTCGGATAAGTGTGCATAACGGAAGTAAACGGGACATAGCATAACGGAACGGAGGACCATTTAATTCGGAAAGGGGGATAGAGCTTGGAACAGTTCGGATTGGTGCAGCAATTCAGTGTTGCCAGCCCATTTTTAGAAAACAACTGTTCAAATACCTAGCTGCTCCAAACTTGGCATAAACATTATTCGACACAACTTACAAACGCTGAGAGGGTCTACGCTGTCAAACATCCACTTACCAGTGGTAACAGTCTATTTCCTATAAAATAAGTTTTTTATTGATTGCTTTATTTTAGTCATAGCAGCACCAAACTTGTCAAAAACATGGTTTACACAATAGGAATGGACCTCCGCTGTCAGTGTTACCAGTCCACGCAAAAAGTATATATCATAATCCATAAGATGTAGAGACATGCGTGAGGTGTCCTTCGAAAGATGTCAACATTACATTTGATAATGACTACAGACGTAGTTGTTCGTTAAAAAAAGGTGTATTTAATACGTGAATGGAATAATACATTGTATCTAACATGGAGGTTGATAGTTTCATTTTCGTTCCAAAGAAATGTGCAGGGCATGTGATGCTAGATGTTATTTCAATATGTTAAATCAAGTTATTAGACTTCGTCTTCATCCGTCTCAGAAGTCAAAACAGAAACGTAATCAATTTCTTCAGTACCATTGTTTTGTAGAATAATACTGCAAATATGAAATATTCTGTATTCAATTGAATTATAGATTCACTTGGGCAATTCCTTCAATTATTCATGTTTATAATTAAGGTGTTTTGTGGTATATCTCTTTTGACTTACTGTTCACCGAAAATTTTCTGTTTGAACTCTTATATGGCCTATTACTCCTCTATTCGTTGTGTAATTATCTTCGAGAGATGATATTTTATGTCAAGAAACTGTTATCATATATCGTCTAGATATTGTGTATCAACTTTTAAAACGATGTGGTCTATTGGTTTTAGTACTGAAACAAGTAAGTATTTGCAATCTGTATGAACAACTGAGCATAGTGAAAGATGATAAAATACAGGTGTCATATTCAGCGCTGAAAACTAACAATATTTTGTGCTGGAGCTGCATGAAAAATTTGTCAAATAGGCAATAAATATAATAATTTGAGGGTTGGATGCAAAACCCAAGCAGCTCTAATTTTTTAAGATGGAAGATAAAACTGTAAACATCATAAATTATAATATAAATTAGTTTTTATGGCAGAGGTATTAACTGGAATCTCCTTCATATTTTTACTGTGTGTTGTAGCAAAATGTTTAAGTTTTAACACTCATATAGCTAAAGATTAATTTTGGAGCCATCTAGTTCTTGCATCATACTGGATGAAGCTTTTCTATTACCTTGCTGCTTCGATATGAAGATTTTTGGGATACAATATTTGGTCCAAGTTAGGAAAGTTTATCTTTTTGTCCACCTTTAAAAGAGGAAACTCTTCTACGAAAAGACCAGATGTACTCGTAGAATATTCATCAGGCCCAGGAAATTATTCACAGTAAATAATCAAACGATACTTTGAAATGGAAAACTGATCTTTACTTAGACCAGCAACGTTCTTCTTGAAATATGCAGATGCAAGTCATCTACACACGATTACTGACAAAAATCAGTAATTGAGAAGCTTGTTTCCAAAAGATGCTACCTTTCTTAATTTCTGTATTTCATACAATATACAGGTTCGTGATTCGATTTTGAAGAAAATGTTATCTCAAACCTTTGGTTTAAATTGAATACACTATTTTGTTTTTCAAACTGACAGCAAAGTCGAGTCAGGAACTTGTATATTTTACGAAATACAGAAAAAATAAAATGAATATATTAACTTTGGGAAAGGAGTTTCTCAATTGCAGTAATAATAGCTCATGACCAACGTGCATACAGCAAACAAAAGAATGTCAGAACTATACAGTAGGAACGCCAGTGAACACGCATTGAACACAAAATTCACATGATTCTTGGACTCGTTACCAAGGCATACAGGTGAGAATCAGGTGCTGTTTAGGGATATCGTAGGATTGGTCCTATATTGACGAAGCTACTGTGGATCACGCCGTCACAGTTTGTTACGACCTGTATCAGGATAAGGTACGTAAGTATGCATGTATTCTTATTGAGTAAAAAATAAAGAGGGAAGAACTGCAGTTGGTTAACTTTTGTAGAAATAAATTTCACGGATAGGTATAGCCGGGTAAACGTAGGTAATTCTTTACAAGCACTCCTTCTGGCTTAGAGCACTCGGAACTCCTCAAAATGCTATGTTTTGCTTTCTGTAGCCATGAAAGAGTCTAAAATGCGTACAAACTGAAAAAAAAGTTCCAAAAGTCGAACTTGTGATGTTACAATAACATCATAAATTCTACTTTACGAACTTTTTTTTTTTTTTTCATTTTTGCACGCATTGTAGGCTCTTTCATGGCTACAGAAAGCAAAACATACCATTTTGAGGAGTTCCGACCACTAAATCACACAGCTTCAAATGATTAAAAAAGGAACGTCAAACACTTACTTTAAGGACGCAGAGGATAGTTTTCCTGAAATGTTTTTTCGGAATTTTTTTGTTTCCAGCAACCGTCAGCTATTTATGGTTTAACGCCTACGCACCAATATGTTAACAGACGTACAACAACTACATATGATAAATGTGCCTCACTGAACCACGTGCCTCAAAACATCGACGACAAATAACTGCATGGCTTTCTCCTCCGCGTGTTTCCACAAACATTTTTTTATATATATATAGCGAAATGCATGTTTTTCCTTAGCAAAAACAGATTCTCCTCCGCAAGTCTTACATATATTACCAATCGGTAATATTCTATGCCGCTTTAACAAATCCAACACAATTACCACATAACTCTGTCACATCGTAATCACTAAGCTCGCGTTCGTAAGACGGCCTATTCGACATACATACACACTGCACTAGAAGCGCGCAAGACATCTAGCACAACTCGAGTCGAGCCTTCAGGGCTGCCAACAAGATTTTTTTTTTCAGCTATAGCCGCACGGCTGGGCAGCTATTGTGGCAGATTCCGGAGCACACTTGGAAACACTTCCATTACTTCACAGAACTTTTGAGTAAACAGTTCTTTTGCGTATGCCCACCGCTAACAGGGGGTTGCGCCCCCCGCGCCTAACGCCGCCCAACTCCCTTCGGACGCACCCTCCCCCTTGCACACCGAGCGATCTGGTGGGTTTATATACATCCTAGTTTTTAGCGGCCTCTTTTAAAATTGTAAATCACAACGTTTATTAAATTTCCTTTTCTGTATTTACAAAAAAAACGAAAGTAACTTCTTGTTGTTACTTATCGTTCAAGATAAGCGAGAGTGGGTTGTTAAGTGTTTCCAAGTGGGTTGCAATATGGCTGCCCAGTCTTGCGAAAAGAGCTGATAAAAAAATCGTTTGGCAACACTGAGACCTGCGCCACTAGAAGAGTAAATACACAAAAACAAAGATGGCGCATCGCTCTCCTAGTAAGTAGGTCAGAACAGAATATTTTTCTATCATGTTACGCGTGTGCTTATGACACTTATTTTTCCACACGGTTTTGGAATTTCTGAATGCAAATTAATCAAGAAAACACCATATTAAAAAAATATAACACCACACAACAGAAGAGCACTTGTATAGTATTACCTAAACGTATTAATACGTATAGGGTAATTTATAAATAATGGATGATATGTTTATTATCGTATGTTTATCATAAAAACAGGTCGATTTGTGTAATCATTGTAGAGTCTTTATGCTGATAGTTCGTTCCAAACATAACTTTTGTACGTTTAGTGAGCTTGGTTAGTAACGGCACGGTTCCTTTCTTCCTTTGAAATCTAAAAATAGTTACCTTCTTTCTATATTTTCTTTTTCATGTCGCTGTATGAGAAGAATTTAAAATATATACATGAACAAGTTGAAAGGATCAAATAAAAATCGTTGTCCGTTCCAATTCTGTCTTAGCTGATAAATTTGTTTTTCTACCATAAAATACTGGTCTACCAGAAAGCTCAGTTCATCTTTAGAAATAAAT
>JAGDQP010075681.1:0-10136 GCA_022664845.1 Lepisma saccharinum
CGACGGTTCCGCGTGACAATGCGCTTTAATACCCGGCGTGCCCTATCACTGATGCTTTTCTTCCGCCCACTGTTCCGCTTCCCCGATGTGGTTTTCCCGTGTGTTGTGTAGGCCGTCATCACCTTCGACACTGTCCCTGGCGACACACCTAACACACTAGCCACTGCCGTCACACTCACTCCACATAACCGCGCACCAACAATTTGCCCTCTTTGAAACTCTGAGAGGTCTCCCATTTAACACTACCTCCGTCTGCTGCAGCCACTGCACACTATTGTTCCACGACGCCTGACGTAGTATGGAGACCGACCTAACACACCACCACCAGCAGTCCGGCGCTGCGGTCGCCACGACACCACTGCCAACCCATACATCTGACGTGTTGCCACCTACAGGTGTTTCCATTATTCTGATAAGCATCTGTATATTCCTGATAATTCCTATCTACGGACAACACAGTTAAAATCACATCCATGCCCGAGGCGGGATTCGAACCCGCGATCCTTGAGTCGCCAGACTACCACACTAGCCAGCAGGACAACCTGGATCGGCTACACCGAGGCGACCTGACAAATGTGGTTTCAAGGTTGTATTTACAGTTCACGTATTACGTAAAAAGTCAGTAGTGACGCGACTTCCGCTACATATCTCTAACTTGAAGCTCTCCTCACTTTTTCTCCCTGCTGATAGTTTTTTACTTCTATTGACACTTTCCCATTTATAACAGCTTCTGCTAGACTGATATTGTAAAGACTGTAAAGCATACGTCAAGAAGTTGAAGTGTCTAAATTGTAACATAGATCTTTTCTTACACCATTTACATATTATATTGTTTTAAAAAATGGAAACATTTTTGCAATACTAGCCGGTATCTTAGAAAAGATGGAGATAATATATATATTTCTACGTATATGGAAACAAGGAGCTACTGCGTAGCCTAGTCGGTAGCGCGCTCGACTTCAGTGCGAGCGGTCCCGGGTTCGATTCCCGGTGGGGGCTCAAAAATTTCGGTGTTGACCCAGCATCGTGAGGACAATTGGGGAGCTGCTGTGAATAAAATACAGTGGCGATCACAGTGAGAGCTTCGGCTCTCCTCTCCCAACCCGTCTGGTCAGCGTGGGAGCAGTAGACTAACTCCTCCCTTGGGGGAGAGGCCTCATCCATTAGTGGATTGAATATGGCTGTAATTTATTATTATTATATGGAAACAAGGAAGTCGGAGCTCAGTCGCGAGACACCCCAACGTCACCTCAACTATCTTCGTAGCCCTGGTAGTTCCTGATTTGGAAGTTGTCGACAGACAGACATAGCGATTGTGTAAGGCTTTCCAGCACTTGTTGCTGAAGCCTAAATCTTGTATAAAGATTCTCTGTAGGGACTTCTTAGTTTATGCAGAAGAAATTCTGCACAACCTGTCACGTAAATGTACGTACATTCGACAAAAGCAGTATTGTTTTTCGGGTCACTTATGTTTGGGTCAGGCCGGGTCACCAAAAGTGACCTTATTTTAGCTCTGTCCGGTACATGCATAACTCAAGAATTAAGGCATGAATAAAAAAAAAACTTGCCGCACAGCGATACAAAGCGTAAAATATAATAATAACTTTTTTTAAAAATATACTTTCCTTAAACAAGTCGTACTAAAAAGTGAAACATAATTTTGTTTATGCATTACTAAAAAGAAATACATGCGGTGCGCTCTCATATACAATTACTTTATAAATTTTTCAATTGGCGCGCTCCATGCTTTTCTTTTTAATTATACTTAAAACAAAATTATTTTTCACTTTTTAGTACGAGTAGTTTAAGAAAAGTACGTTTTAAAAAAGTTTACAAAAATATATTTTTCGAGTTATTTCGGTGTTCGGATATTTTATCTCAAGCTGATAGTTTGTCACCTAAATCCTAAAGTGTTCTGCAACCAGACAAACGCAACGTTATTGCAGGCTAATATTTATTTTAGGATAAAGAAGTTCATATTTTTTTAAAAAAATATATGCTTTTATAACACAGAAATATATGAAAGTAACATTGGAATGTTGTCTTGTCACCCAACTTACGTCACTGTGTGGATTTTCATCATTGTATGACGTCCGAAAATGAGTTAAATTAACGTTGCAAAATTGGAGGACACGATGAACCATTTTGAGTTAAAGAAACGTATGTAAAAAAAAACAGTTAGAACTGAAAATTTGGTTGCACATTGGATTAGACTAAAAATGCCGATCAAGTTTAAATATTTGGTATGACGTCTATCTTCCCATAGCAGCCGATCACTGCAGTATCATTTCTTAGAGCTCGATGAGAATTAACGATATCATTTAAAGATAAAACACGTTGGAAATGGCGAATCTTGAATTCAAGTTTTGCTTTTATACTATCATAATTTATCTTCATGAAGTTCCATGTAACTTAACGTCATAACGAAAGTGAACCAAATCTTAATATAACCCTCTTGTGAATATTATTTGTGAAGGGAATTCTATTTCAATTCAGAATCCCATGACCTTATATATTCTTCTTCTTATACATTTTTCCTGTCATGTACGTACTGTACACGAGCAGAGACCGCATAACATGAAACTGTTGATATTACATGTTTATTTAAATGGTAATCCTTACGTCAGTACTTGAGAGAGAAGCTCAGGAGTAATTAATGTGAGTCTTACATGCAAATAACAAGTTTAATTTTCATTTCTTAGTTGTTATAGGGGTTATTTACATATTGTATTACTACTCTTGTAATAGTGTATAACACTTTATATGGTTTGTAGTACGTATATAAACATTCCCTTGGTTTGAAATATATATTCAAATTCCTTAATAATCTACATTATAACCACGGATCTCCGGGAGTTGATTTACAGAAATATTCAACGCGGGTGACGTCAATCGGAAAATTCTGCGCCATCGAATAATTAATATTATGTATCAAAGCTAAGAAGTTGAAGCGAATCCCTGTAGGGGGCTCGACACTAGCGACCCTACCGACTGATGGTGATGGGAAATCTAAAGGAACCGATCAGAAACAATAAGCAACGCAGCAGTCACAGCACTTTTGATTGTACTGATTACATGGAAAGCATTCGAAGCAATACATATTTTTTCAGACTTATTAACAAAGATGCAAATCATTAAAGCATCTCGCATTTGTGCTAAGCTGCTTTCAAACTTACATCTTTCAAGTGATATCACACGTCAATCAACCAACAAGCATGTAAAGACAGGGAATTGACGATCTCTTATTTTTTATATCTTGGATCACAACTGCGGTAGTACTTTGTTAGTGTTAGACGTATCCGCATTTATTTACACAAAATTTGACATGTTCATTAGGTACTGGGAGAGTTCATGTAAATACTTCCAGCATCTCCTCGTCAGTGTTGCCAACTAATTTTAGAAAATAAAATTTTTAATTGCTTCCATATCGTTGAATATATTAGGACTAAACTTTGTATTTACGTACTGGGACGCGTCATAGAGGTACTTCAGGTCCCACAGTTGACAGTGTTACCAATCAGTTTTGAAAATTATATGCCGGTAGTTACTACTTCCATTCAGTTCGACCTATCCGCACCTAGCTTTGAGTATACATATTCGACACAATTGAAACATACTGTGGTTGTTCCCTGTACCCAAGCACCCACTTGTCAGCTTTGCCATCCTATTTTAAATTCAGTTTTACAAATGGCCCCCATACTGTTACGTGCCAATAGCTATTCCTTACTTTCAAAAGGAGCAGGGGAGGGGAGCGGAACGTGGCTACGTTTTGATATGCTTTGAAATAATAATTCTGAGCCGTATAAGTAGTTGCTTGTTTACAAGAGTATTCATTATGCGTTTATAGAACTCTTTTTAATTATGCATATAATATAAAATATTTTTGTTACACTGTCTCTATCTGTATATACAGGGTGGTGCAATTAAAAGTTGCCACCCCTTGTATCGCACGAACGGCTACAAATATGATAAAAATGCAAACACGTCCAGCATTATTTTGAGGGGTTATAATTTTGAGCTATAAAACTTGACCCCCAATACCAGGGTACCAGGTGGTGTGCAACTTCAAAATTTCAAATTGGAAAGTGTGTCGAGTGATATCTCGTTTGAAAGGTCTTGACAAAAGAAATATTTTGGTGAAACTTTCAAGTCGCTATGTTGTCCCCATCCAAAATGGCGGGAGTTCAAAGTCATATCCATAAAGTCCTTTGCCAGCCCTTGTATTGTCCGAACGGCTACAAATATGAGAAAAAAAAACACGTCCAGCATTATTTCGAGGGGCTATCATTTTGAGCAAAAGAATTTGGCCCCAAAACCCCACGAAGAAAGGGTAGGCGGGGGCAAATTCAAAATTTCAAATTGGAAAGTGTGTCGAGTGATATTTCGTTTGAAAGGTCTTGGCAAAGGAAATATTTTGGTGAAACTTTTAAGTCGCTATGTTGTCCCCGTCCTATTTTACCATACTTGTAGCCGTTCGGACGATACAAGGGGTAGAAACGGACTTTATGGATATGACTTTTGAACCCCCGCCATTTTGGATAGGGACAACATAGCGATTTAAAGTTTCACCAAAATATTTCTTTTGTCAAGACCTTTCAAACGAGATATCACTCGATACACTTTCCAATTTGAAATTTTGAAGTTGTCCTTCGCCTACCCCCCTTGGCGGGCCAAGTTTTAAAGCTCAAAATGATAGTCCCTCGAAATAACGCCCGACGTGTTTTTGAATTTTCTCATATTTGTAGTCGTTCGGACGATATAAGGGGTAGAAACGGACTTGATAGACATGACCTTTGAACCCCCGTCATTTTAGATGGGAGAACATAGCGGCTTGAAACTTTCACCAAAATATTTCTTTTGTCAAGACCTTTCAAACAAGATATCACTCGATACACTTTCCAATTTGAAATTTTGAAGTTGCCCCTGCCTACACTTCCTTGGTGGGGTTAAGGGGCCAAGCCCCTCAAAATATTGCTGGACGTGTTTTAACATTTTACCACACTTGTAGCCGTTCGGATGATACAAGGGGTAGAAACGGACTTTATAGATATGACTTTTGAACCCCCGCCATTTTGGATAGGGACAACATAGCGACTTGAAAGTTTCAGCCAAATATTTCTTTTCTCAAGACCTTTCAAACGAGATGTCACTCGACACACTTTCCAATTTGAAATTTTGAAGTTGCCCCTGCCTACCCTTCCTTGGTGGGGTTAAGGGGCCAAGCTCCTCAAAATATTGCTGGACGTGTTTTTACATTTTACCATATTTGTAGTCGTTCGGACAACAAGGGGTAGAAACGGACTTTATGGATATGACTTTTGAACCCCGTCATTTTGGATGGGGACAACATAGCGACTTGAAAGTTTCAGCCAAATATTTCTTTTCTCAAGACCTTTCAAACGAGATATCACTCGACACACTTTCCGATTTGAAATTTTGAAGTTGCCCCGCCTACCGCCTTGGAGGGGCTTGGGGGTCAAATTTTATAGCTTAAAATGATAGCCCCTCAAAATGATGCTGGACGTGTTTTTGCATTTTATCATATTTGTAGCCGTTTGTGCAATACAAGGGTGGCAACTTTTAATTGCACCACCCTATATATTTTCACCGTATGGGGCGAGCCTTGGAGCCCGGAGCATGAGGGAACAATGCCCAGTGTTTTGATAGTGAAACACAATGTACTAGTTGGGCCGCGGAGAGTTCAATTGGAAGAGCTCTCACCTCTGGCACTAAGGGTCGTCGGATCGATCCCTACTCACGCAATGTGGGCTTTGTGGCGGACAAACACCGTGTGCGTTGGTTTTCTTGGTGTTCTCCTATTTCCTCCCACGTTCTTCATTTCACCAATTCATCTCATCATCATCCACCCGGCCTGAGCTAAAGTTGCCTAAAGCCCTTAAAAATTAAATTCGAATTAAAAAACAATACACTAGTATTATACCCAAACATGTATCTCTGCCCTTGAATAGAAGCAGGTTATTTCCCGGGAGTTTTTTGCTAAAGATAATTGATTTTTAGGGACGGTAATTATGCTCAAAAATAGACATCTCCCTTTAATAATGCTGTAATTAGAAATTAATGTATTGTATATACGGGATGAGAGCATAATTTCGGTAAGAATTCATAGTTTTTCAGTTTATAGTAAAGATGCCTTCAAAGTTGAATTATCTCTTCCTAAACTTAAATTCGTATAGTTCAAAATATTTCTTCAGTTCCTTAGAAGTTTAGTAGTATTTTAACACAAACTATACCAAATAAGTTCAGTCCATAAATCTTTAGTTAATTCCTTATGTTTGTCAGGGTAATGATATAGGAAATATAGCGATGTGGCAGTAAATGCATAAATAATCCCATCATTTGCTTCGTAAGGCTGCAGGAAAACAAAGCAAAATAAATTGGGATGAATGTATGAAAGCTTAGCTCCAATCCTGCTGATTACATTGATTATCTGCAGCGTAAATACTAAGTACACCCGTTTAGTTTTTACTCGCTTTGAAATAACGACATTTGGAAGGTTGTTGGGAGAGTATACGAATTCTTATAGACAGGAAATCAAAAGGAACCCGGTTTGAACTTACCGAGTAACCGGTACTATTCTGATACATCTTTCAAAGAATTGGAAGATGATAATAATAATAACAAGAAGAAGAAATAAATTCAAATAATTACGAGGACATTAAAAAACGAAAGTATTTTTTTTCTTCCTAGAAATTGTGGGTGGTTTTAGCTTTGTCCAGGACGTTACGAGGTCATGTGACCTCATCATTGAAGGTCAGCAACGAAAACAAAGTGTCTGAAAGACTTAATATTAACAAAAGGGCAAAAGGCCAAAAACTCGCGAAATAAAAAAAAAAATCAGATAGGAGTATCAATGTCACGATTCATAAGTGGGCGCTAACATATTTATTTTAGATGGTGTTTGAATCAAGAAAATTGTAGGATTGTGTAGTGCAAAAATTCCAGTGTTGCCAGACAGCTTAATGAAACATCTGAGCACTGACGTAAATATTTGTTGTTTACTGATTGAACTAATAACCTATTTATTGTATTCAAATGCTGATAGCAAAGAGTAGACAAGTTCAAAAATACAGTTTTCATGATACTGGCATCTTGCTGCTTTTGTGACTAGCTGTAACTAATGGTAGAGGCATTTTTCTTGTGAAAAAGTGAGGAAATTACCAGATATTAGCGTCAAATATATAAGATATCTATAAGAAGTCGGAAACCAGACAGTTTTTTTTTTGTTAAAATTCAGATTTTGGAATTTCTTAAATATTTATCAGCCCTTTCCTTGCATTCATTGAAATCTTTTAAAACTACCTTTATCTACATTAACTTTTCTGTTCTGTACGAGCCATCAGCATTTGTATCCGGCAGCTCCTCCTTAAGGTTAGTGTAGAGATAAAAATGAAAGAGCCATACGGAGGCCATGCTGCCATCTATCGCTAGAGGTCGTTAATTTTGACACTAACCTTACGTTAATTAGCCCGGTAAAGCAAACGACGATTATTTTTTAAGTTGATCCATGTTTAGTCATGTTAAGTGCTTTGTAAAGATGTCTTTTAAATATATACGCATAATTACAGGAATTGTTGCAAACTTTTAAGGAAGCACTCATGACTTTGTCGAGCACAATGTAAATTAAAAAGTTCATAATGCCATCTGTTAGCCACCTGCAGAATGGGCGGTAACAGCTTACGTTTACACCTATCCCGAAACCACTTTGCTGAATAACGTACCAAAAACAATTGTGTTTAACGTAACCTTTGGTATTTGAATTCCTCATAATAATAATAAAAAAAATAACCTGATTTTCTTTGTAATCTATATCCGTGAAGTGCGTAAAATTTTGAAAATACGAACAAATATATTAGGATAGACCGGGGCTATTTGAGTTATAGTAAGAGAAAAGTCAAAATTTCCCAAAACCGACGTACTTTAGAGTTTAAATAATTATGCCATAATCTACGTACATTATTATAGTACAACATATTAAAGAATAAAGAACTTGTTAAATCACGTAAATTCTGAAAACGAATTTAAAATAAAAATGGCAGAATTCGAGAATAGTATTAGTCACGGGGCTATTCGGGTTGCTCAGGGGGCTATTTAGGACTTTCGCTGTATCAACATTGTTTACATTAATCACATTAGCGCTCATGTATATTCTTAAATTCTACCCTTTTCTACATAATGTGTGATAAACATAACATTAATAAACATTTACCCTCAACCCTGTTTGTTTAAAAAAAACTCGAACCAGCGAACAAACAGCTCTTTATTAACATAACCACTTCGATAAGGAAATATGACAAGCCGGTGGTAGATTGTTGACGAATTCTTCTTTCATACGCTGACCTTCAAAAATAACAAGTGGTGGGATGTATTGTCCAACTACGTTGCAAGAGACTATCACAATGACATTCTCGCCTCTTTCGACGTTAGTGAGAGCAACCACCTCTTTTTACCCTTCTTGGCAATGACCTTGCTTGGGTTGTTAAGAGGAAACTCTGTTTCATCCACGTGTTGACACTAATCGTCAAAGTAGCAGATTTCAATAGCTAAAAAAAAATAGTCATTGCTTCCTTATTAATGCCCTCAGCACGAGCTCTTGAAATTCCTCAGGCTTTCGTAATGATAAGTTCGGATGTATTTTCATAACTTGAAAACCAATCTTCACCAGCTAATCCTTTGTTTCTCCAAGGATGCATAATTTGATTTATTATTACATATCGACGAACAGCTTTACGAATCGTTTCAAGGGTGCAGGCTAGTCCTTTTCCCGCGAGAGTCAAAATTCGCAACATGAATTATTCTTCTGTCAGTACTGTGGGGTGTCCTATGGCTGTCGGTTTTGCACTTTGAACTATTTCATCATTATTACCCAAGGTTGACTAAACCTTTCGACCTGCACTTTCCTTCGCAAAGTTTCAAATTGTCATTGCAGAGCTGCAAAGCTCCATGTCAACTCAAATCACCTTTTGTTACACTTTGGATGGCCTTCTCCATGTCTTCATTATTTCACTCGTTGTATTTATTTTTGATTTGTATGTCCGTACCATCTAAAAAGTAAATGAAATGTTTTGTTTTACATACATGCATCACGGAGGCTAAACCATAAATACAAAATTCAAACCCATATATTAAATACATTCACATAAGTTTACACCTGACTCAAATAGCCTCCATTGACGTAAATATCACCGTTGTGCACTTGCTTACGTAGGAACGTACTACTTTCACATGAGACAGAGGAGAGCAACAAAAATCAGCGTTTATAACATTGGGGCGTTCTGTTTTACGTTTTACGGTAATAATTTTACAAATATATGCATTTACACAGGTTCAGCACCTGATATCGTACAGCACTATTTTTTATCAGAGCAAAATATGAAGTATTGCAACTCACCTTGCTCAGAATAGTCGCAAATTCACAGCAACTGATAAGAAAGCAACAAATCAACCACATACACACCCTTCCCTTTGCCAACGAACTCATAACTGAAGGCAGGTTCAGCGTACTGGTGCGCATATTAAATGCGCAGTGACATTTTTTCTTACGTTTGATCCACATAGCCCCTTGACTCAAATAGCCCCGGTCTACCCTATATAACTTGACTTTTATAACATATTCCCGTACATTGTGCAAAATGTTGAAAAATATAACAGGAAGCAAAAGGGAACAATTATATATCTGGTGTAGTAAAAAGTAATCCATTAAGTAAAAGTAAAAAGTAATGGTAAGGCTTGACTTACCATAGTTAGAATTATCCGATTTAGGTAACATATGCACCGTTTTGTTCGATAACATGTTGCCATTTGGAAGGTAATATCATGATGCCTCTCTCATAGAAGCTCTTGTCCCTATTGGCAAAAAATTAAGACAGTCGATGTTCACAAGCCTCTCTTGACGCGAATTTTTCACCAGCAAACGTGTTCGCCATGGACAGGAACAGATGGTAATCACTCGGTGCCAGGTCCGGACTATAAGGTGGATGCATAAGAACCTCCCAACCAAGCTCCCGGAGCTTCTGGCGAGTCACTATCGATGTGTGTGGCCTGGCGTTGTCCTGGTGGAACACAATGCCTCTCCTATTGGCCAAAGCTGGGCGCTTCTGGGTGATTGCTGCCTTCAG
>JAGDQP010075683.1:0-10136 GCA_022664845.1 Lepisma saccharinum
AATCATTCCTAACCTCGGCTGGTAACCTTTTCTTAACGAGTTTACCCCTTTGTATAGATCTCGTATGTTATTTGTCTTCCCGTTTTCCTCAATCTCCTGAATCTTCTGCGTCAGATATTCTCGCTTTTTGTTTCTGAACCCTAGTGAGGCGTTTCGTTTCGCGTTACTGTAGTGGTTGGTATTTGCTTCGCTTTTATTACTTAGCCATCGTTGCCTTGCTTGTTTTCGTTCCGCATGAAGTTTAATGCATTCTTCATCAAACCAAGGTTTGTTTTTCTGTTGTTTCTTCTCACCTACGCGTTCCTTCGCTGCGCTCTTAATTGTTTCACGAATTGCCTCGCACATCTTACTTACATCAATTTCATTATTAATATCATCATTATTATTACTCGAGTCGGCTAGGATTTCGAACCTTTTTGAGAGTTCGAGTTGGTAATCTGCTCTTATGCTCGGATTATTTAATAGTTTCACTTCGAATTTCAGTTGTTTTGATCCCTTGCTTTCTCTGTTCGCGATGCATAACTTTTCCCTTACTTTTGTGATCACTAATTGATGGTCGGTGTCACCTTCCGCTCCTCTGTACGACCTAACGTCCATTATGTTGGTGTGTCTTCGTCTGTCTACTAATACGTGATCGATCTGGTTGAGAGTTTTGCCGTCCGGAGATACCCATGTGTATTTGTGTATGTCTTTGTGTTCAAAGTACGTGCTCTTTACCAGTAAGTTTTTCGAAATCGCGAAAGTTATCAGTCTTTCTCCATTGTTGTTGGTCTTTTCGTGAAGACTGTATTTGCCTATAGTAGGTCTATATTTTTCTTCCCTCCCTACCTTTGCATTGAAATCACCCAACACAATTTTCGAATTATACTTCGGCATTCGGTCAAACAACCTTTCTAGCTCATCGTAGAATATATGTTTGTCGTTATCAGTAGCCACCTCGGTCGGAGCATAGACGTTTAATAAAACCGTGTTGCCCCATCGAGTACGTATCGTAACGTACGATAGTCTTTCGTTTACGAACTCTATATTCTGAACCGCCTGAAGGATACTATTCTTAATGAGGAACCCTGTTCCGAAATCGTGAGACTGTGTTCCCCCGTGTAGAAAGTGTACTTGCCCTGTGGGATGCTATCTTGACCCTCCCACCGAACTTCTTGTATCGCTAATATGTCTAGCTCGTACTTCTCGGTCTCGCGTACCGCCACCTGAAGAGCGCCCGTTTGGTATAATGTTCATACGTTCCACGTTCCTATTCTAAGGTCCTTCTTAATCCTGTTCATAGAGCCCCCTGAAGCAGTCCCAGCCCGGAGATCCGAATGAGGGACTAGTTTACCTCCGGAATATTTTACCCCAGGAGAATCCATGAACCATCTGTTACTATTTCTTGACCTGTTTTAGCGGTGTAGAGTTGTCAGCTCTACGACCTCGCAGTAAAGGTAGACATTCAAGATGTCGCCCTCTGTCCATCTCTGAGCCTTGCCGATGTCATTCATCTTCAGCCTCAGAGTGGTAATGGTGATGCTGCTTCCCCTCACCATGATATTTTTGTTCGGGGTTATCTTCCCCTAGCCTTTGTAGATCCCTCTACTAACTGCAAGGCGGCAGTACTGGTTTTGGTCCGCCCCGGAATATTTCCGGTACCCACCATATCTGGTCGGCATTCCCCTATCCGCCACCTGGGGAGGCGCCTGGTGGAAGCCAAATAAGTAAATTTCTTACTTTTTATCAGACTTTGTTCAAACTTTCAGGGAAGGAAGTTTATAACCAATTCAAGAGCATGATCGATGCCGATTATCAATTATTTTTTTTTTGTTCATTGTTGAAAGAGCCTCATTGTTATAGGTTTCGATATTCAGAACAACAATGAAGGAAAACGAAAATAAAAAAAATCGGCATCGATCATGCTCTTGAATTGGTTATGAACTTTCTTCCCGGAAAGTTTGAACTCTCTAGGCTGGAATTTGTAGGAGCAGCAAGGAAATTTCGTGGAACGATAAGAATACATTCGACATATATGGAGATAGTGCTCCATCTTTTGTTGGAGATCGTTGTTTTTGATTATCCTTAAGTAGAAAAGCAAGAAGTAAGACAGTAAGAATGAAAAAAATATATGATACTTGGAGGAAACTAAATAAATATGATATAAAACTAAATTAAACTTGTGTGTCCTAACTAATGTAATACTCCATTAATTTTTTGTATAATCTTTGTTTTCACTATCATGTTTTTCCACTCTTATTTGTAACGGAATGTGTTCGTGTATAAGACCATGTACGCATCATGACTATTAGTATACATCCTTCAATCCATGTCGATATCTTCATTTGTTTAAAAGTGATTAACGTTTCTGTAATTCATTCATAAATAAATTTGGTAACGCCAATCGTAAATACATTTATTTGAATAGTACAGCCTTCCTCACAGTCTTGTGTTTTTTAACATTACTATTTTGATGTAACGAGATTGAAATTTCAGATATTTTAAACTGGTTTCCTCGAAGTAATCTATGTAGGGTTGAACTCGTCTCGCCGATATTATTCCATAACATATAAACCACCTCTGTAGCCCTATTGGTTCTTGGGGGAATCGGATTTCCCTTCTATCTTTGGGCTCACTCATCCATCCACTCTGGATGATCTGTACGGGTTTGGACTCGTCTTGCTGATCCCTTTCCGACGACACGTAAACCACATTGGTCCTGTCACCTTATATTTTTTCATTGGAAATTGAAAAAAGATAATTCAAAACAGCAATGCTTATTCTTGATTTATAAAATTAGTTCATCTATTCTTTTTGTTTGATTATGTTTTTTCTTTAAATAGAACCTCGCCGCTGTAAATAAATAATTAAAAAAAAATACTTTATATATTCCGTTAGATAAAAATAAGCGACTTGCAAGAAGTACCTCTTTCTCTCGCGAAGGAGCAGCATATGACAAGAAATATCAAAGTCTCTTACCGTTAGTACTGTGAACTCGCTGGAAAAAAAAAATAGACAAACAGAGCAATAAATTATTTTTTATAAATAATATATTATTATTGAGCACAGAGAAGCTCTTTTGCAACCACTCATTAACTTGTTAGTGAATCTTCTCTGAAGTTTCTGGACATTTTTTTTTTTTCGAACGTTGGTAGTACTGGAGAAGGTAGAAAAGGTTTGTGATTAGCGATAAATTGTGTGGTCTCGATGGGAACGGTACGATAACAAACACACAAATTACTATGGTGATATAGTCTATAAACTTTCATGATAACAGGACTCATTTTTTACACGATATATTCGTTCAGCATATAATAACGGTGAATCCAATTTACTTCAAATTTGGTATCATTATGTAGGTCCCTAACCTTAATCGTAAGAGAATGTTAAAACTATTTACTGTTTCTATGGTGACGAGAGTAAGTTATTAAAGACATATTCGTGCATCACGCGAGAACCGATTACAACCCGATTTATGTTGAATGTTTTCGCCATATTAAAATATTACGTCACTTCAATTTTCCTTGGTTACGAGCTTTCGGAAAACTTCTACATACTAAATGTTTAGGTTATGAATTAATATCTGACTTCTGCGAGGTTTCTAGACCCTAATCAGGCTTATTTGCTACAGTGACAGCGGTCGTTATAGACAAAATTTAAGATCTATCAGATTAGTGATCGCTCATGTTCTTTGGGCGAGGGGGAGGTGTTTAATTTTGAATCGATGTATGTTTACTTAACCAGTGTGTTTATAGGCTTACTGTAATATGTAAACGTACTTAGGACTCAATGAGAATAAAGAATTAATGGATACTTTCGTGATTACTCCGGTTCATGTGGTCGACTAACTCAGTTCAGTTCTGTAGACATCGCAAGAGATGAGTACGTCTTAGTTTATTCATTGTTGTGCTGATGTTTTGTGATCATATTTTCGTTGAAGAGGGACCAACCACACTTTGTTTAAATGTTCCGTGTGCATGTGTTGAGATCGTTTCATTTTTTTAAATTATGTAACAAGCTTCTGTCATTGATATGGCGATGTGATATTTTGCTTTGTATAAAATGTGTGATGAATGATTCTGTGACGTACTGTTTTTCGTCTGATACCTGGGCAAACCAAAAGGAATTAGAAGTGTCTGCATCTCTTTCATGCTCTTTCATTCTGGTGGTTAAGAGGCACCGGTCCTTGGCTGTGTCGATCTGCAAGATAAGCGTTCAATTTAACATAGATTTTTCAAACATTTCTAGGAATGTTATGTGTTCATCCGATTCCTTCAAAAAAATTAATCAGTAACCTTTTCAACATATTGCATTGTGAAGGTACTTAAGTGAAGACCTTGTGAGTTGTTTTCTGTTTAGTAAGTAATAAGGATTATTGTAATCGAAACTTCCATAAGAAAGATTTTACGTCTGTTATTAAGAACAACCTTTATTTCTAAGGAAAATTGAAGTTTTTGCTTATTTACCTTTACAATGCCATTGTTATGTTTAAGGGGCTATTCCTCCCTTCCTGCATGTTCCTTCCTTTATATTATTATTAATAGTAGTTGTAGTAGTAAAGCAGGAGGAGGAGAAAAAAGTAGGAACGTTTTAGAATATAATTGTTAAAATTTTAAAAAGGAAAAATTTGATTAACATTACACTATGGGACATAAAAATTGTTTCATAATTTTTCTCTGTATTCACAACTTTTCATTATACATTCTCATCCCAGTACAAATATTTATTCTCGTTTAAATAGCTTAAAAAGATGGCCGCTTTTTTCGTTATTGACAGACCTCTGCCACTCTTCACCATCATTCCTACCATACAAAATGGCAACTTCGAAAAGTAAAAAAGAATGGCGTCCATATCATTTATATTTTCTGTAAGTTTCTACATCGAAATTTTCACTTCTATATTTTACTACTATGTGTCAAAACAGTGTGTGCTTTAGAGACCTCCCAATCCAGTCCGACTCTACCTAGGCCCGGCCCGATAAGTTTTAAAAATTCTTGGCCCAAGTCCGACCCGGCCAGATAAATTTTGAAAAATTTTGGCTCGAGCCCCAATATATTTGTATCTGGTATAATTATAATAATATAATGCATACAAGCCTATGTGAGTGTTTGAACAATGTGATGTGTTAGTCATTTTAATTTCATTCTACAGGATTGCCGTTTCAATTTATTTCTAACACAAAGGATCAAAATAATCCTTTCGCTTTGAACAGTAGGATTACTTGTAGTCGCAGGTTTCTTAAATCCAGCAAGGAAGTAGCTAGTCAAAGTATAACTTTTATTTACAAAACAAATTATCAGAAATTTACTCCACCCGCAAGACCTACATTTGCACGGTATTTAATACCGTATTAGACTGCAACCCTGACTTCATCCACCATTTCTTCCTGCGGGTCGCCGAAGTGGAGAGAAGAACAAAGAGCGCGGTTTCCTTTCACTTTTATATCAAGACAACAACTCGGACTGTTCACCCCGTGGGATCCAGTGGTTGGATTGACCATATTCTGGTATTGACACAGACCATCAGAGGAAGCTTCAATACGCATACTGTCTTTTGTTATTTATTGAGGGAAGGACATGCAGTCACTCGTGTGACTGCCGACTGGGGTCAACGCCCCGGTTAACAACTTATCCTCTTTATAGCAAAAGTGGAGCCGCTAAGCAACACCAACCGTAAATATTGCGTTGTTTGTAATACCTTTCACTCCACGTGGCGTGCACACAGACTTGAACGTTTAGCTTTATTCCAATTATCGTTTAACGAAAGCCAATAATTATTGAACTGCTTTAAAGAAGTGCAATTAATCGGCCCGACCTGTAGAGAAAGCAGTGTCGGGCCGGGCCTTCCGCGCTCCCATGTCATTTTTAAATGTGAATTACTGTATCAAATATAAGTTTCTGTTTCCATTTATTAATTAATTTATTTATTTGTTTTTTCGTAGATGAACTCTCTCAGATGACGGTGGAAGTGAGTCTATGAAGATGATGATGTTCGCCGTGTTCTTTACATCGTGGAGCAAGTCGTACTGGAAATTCAGCTCACAGAGTGTTCACAAAGTTATCCACACTCCGCCCTCGGCGCCGTCTCAACAGTGTGTTGCTTCGACATTACAACAGTCCAGCTGATCGTGGTCATGAATCACAAGACATTTTCGTAGGATCAGAGTAATTGTTCTTGATCAGCCCTCCTGACATTCCTCCCCGTGACTCCAAATTTAAGGCTGAAAGTCTGGTGCTCCTTGTAGATGAACGGTTTGCATATTCTCGCCAGGACAGACTTGTTTCAAAGTGTGGAGAAATTATTTTGAAAAGTGTATTGTACAGCCTCATTGCAGAACTTTATTAATAGGATTTCCACTACTACTCTAGAGTCAATATATTCGTTAAAATGCCTGATTCCGTGATGTGCGTCAACTGCCGTGTGCTCTCTCAATCAAATTAGGAAATCATGTCCATGGAAGTTAAAATAACATGTCTTCCTGCAGAAATGCTTAGAGAAATATTTTCTTATTTGTCAGTGAGAGATCTTGTAAACGTAGCTTGTGTGTGCAGACACTGGAGGAGAGTTCAGAGTGATCCATATGTATGGAAAAAGTCCAAATTCATCTGTGATGACTCTTTATCATACGAGGAAATCTTATATATCTTTGATCATGCATCTTTGTTAGAGACCCTATATATTAACCGGACACAAGATATGGAAAAGGTCTTAGATAAAGTAGGAACTACGTGCCTCAATATACATACACTGATAATTAAGAACAAGTTAAGTAGCTCTAAAAGACACCTTGAAAAACTTGCACTGAAGTGTCACGAGATAAAAGTACTGGAACTTCCAGACACAAATAGAGGCAGACTTTCGTGTGTGCTTTCCAAGTTTACGAATTTACGAAGACTAAATATGGAACGTTATCAGTTATTCCCGGAAGGTACACTAAAAGTCATTGTTGATGGATGTCCGTATCTCGAAGAACTGTACATCCCACAGGCGTGTGTGTTTGATTCAGATATAGAATATTTGGCTGAACATGGACAACAAACATTACGAGCACTTTTCATGAATGGTTTGCCATTGACTGAAAACTCTTTGTGCAAGTTGGGCCAATTACAGTCACTACGAGCTTTAAGAGTATTGTCCAATTCAATTACTATGAAGATAGCACAACATATCAGAAACCTGAATTTGTTATTATTAGGTTTCCCATTGTATTCTAAGATTACGTCAGATGTGATGTGTTCACTTTTGGAAAGTGAAAGCATGCGGAACTTAAGACTTATTAATGTTGCGTGTTGTGATCTGTTGGACGATTCCTTTGCTAGAATTCTGCCCGAGTGTTGCCCCATTCTAGAGCACTTAAATTTATGTAAATGTACAGGAATAACGGAACATGGTTTAGCACTTATTATTAAAGGATGCACAAATTTAAAAATGTTTAACATCGTAGGATTACCTTATGAAACTGGCAACACTCTTGATCTCATACCCAAGTATCTAAAATTGTTAAAAATGTTGCGTCTTGATCATGTCACGTGTGATGAGTGTAGTTCAAAAGTTCAGAAGTTTCTAAATAGTATTCCTGTATTGTTACCACAGCTTAAAGTGTGTCTTGATGAAGTGGAGTATCAAGACTATTTCCCTGAGCGTAACAGTGACTTGTACCACTTGTGGTCCAACTTGTAGTAACCCTTTATAAGGAAAAGAAGAGAGATTTATTTTCCCAGACTCTTGTAGATATTTGCTTTTCGTGTATACAGCTTGGCGAGTCCTTTTGTAAATATATGTTTTCGGTGTACACTTTTTGAAAGCAAGAGTTATTTATTTGGCAAGTGCCTTGTCGAAATACACTTTCCGTACATACCTTCATGTTTGATAGAAAAAAATATGTTTATTTACCAAATGCTTTCCGTTTGTACAGATTTTCTAAAAGAGAAAAAAAGATATATTCATTTACTAAGACTCTTGCAGAAATATTCTTTCATGTATGCAATATTGTCAAGGGAAAACCAAATATATATATTTGGTATGTCACATGTGGAAATACACATTCCGTGTTTACAGAACGTTGGAAAAATAAGATAAAATTAATTGTATGCCTATCCTATCCTTTGTAGCAGCAAATCATTGTTCTGAACAAATTGTACAACAGAGAAGCTACATTGACAAGAAATCTGCCTCCTTCTTTGACGATAGTATAGCATCCGCTTGGAACTGAACCACACGGAGGGACGTTTATTGCTCTTATCATCAGAAAAGAGCCAGAAGTCTTGGTCGCTATTCGGTATACATTTCATGTTTTCTTTATGGTGAGACAGATTGTCTCGGTCGGACAGCTTGAAATGGTTGAAATTATGGCAACGGGGCTAAACGTAGCTGCTAACAGGAAACAAGGTAATAAATGCAAACGAACCGGAGAGTAAGAGCAAAGGAGAGCGACCACAAATGACCCGTCTTGAACTTCGTTTTCGGTTTCTTTAATTTTGAAGGGCTCTAGGGGTAACAAAATCCACAACACGAACTCAAGAGGTCCGACATCTATTTGGAAAACACTTTGCAACGTCTGTTGTTTTCTACCAGTTTTCAAGTATTGGCAAGTAGAAGCGATTCTTCCCTGTAGAAGTGATAAACAATAACATTTCCGTAAACGATTAAAACAGTTCCTTAAAGTTGAGAAAGAAGTTCTTATCTGTGCATCCAGATTTTTTTTTTTTTTTTTTTTATAGAAATGAGAAATAAACATTCTTATGTAATTTAAAATAAGAAGATGCCGGTTTGTAAATAAGATTAGTAAGGTCGTTTCCATTGTGGCATGTTGATAGATCATTTCGATTTTGAAATTAAATCAGAGTGCTGATAGATCATTTCTAAGAAAATTGTTCCTCGGTGCACAGATAAAAGCCTTTTTTCCCTTAATTTTAATAAACATTCCTTTTTACAGTGTACAGTGGTTAGATAGTGTAAAAAAGAACTTTTTGAGCCTGAGTCAGAGATGCCTAAACGCCATAAATATATTTTTTTATTAAAGAATTTTCGATAGCTAAACCGCAAAGATATATAAAATGGAAGAATCTTTGCCTGATAATTAACTGCTTAATGCATATTACTAACATAGTATCATGCATAAGGTTGTTTACATGTATGCAGGAGGAGAAAGGTATCCTGTAAGGAATTACAAGAAGTGTCTGGCCGGGTATTTCTTCCTACAATAATGAACTCTCGATAAACACGAACGCTGCTGGCAACACTGCTCGAGCCCTCTCCATGATTGCTTGTGCACTTCCCCCTGCACCCCTCGCTGAAGCTAAGACCTCTCTCACAGGTCTACAGATGCCGGCACTCTGCAGTACACGAACCCTAAGGTGTGAAAAGGGTGACATCATGGACATTTTTCAGGAGCATAAGTGTACTCGATTCACTCACATCATCATCGAACTGCACACAGACCCCTTTTTTCTGACCTATGCTTCTCTAGTATAAGCCATAGTGCTGTTACAACCCGTCCTGGATTTCTATGTTAAAATAAAAAAGAAGTGTCAACTGTACCAAAACTATTACCGATTATTAAGACAAAAATTAATTTCATGTCGAGCGATGCGCGTAGCGGACGATGTATCCAAGTTCAGTCCGCTACGTAGTGCCACTGTCGTCTTTGTCTTTTGTTCAGTCTACATGTGTGCCTATTTTCCTCTACAACCAAGAATAAGGTCCTATATACCGAAATATCGCGAAAAACTATGTGTACATGTGTGTGTTACTTCCCTAATGGAACAAATAAGCTGTAAGTGCATTCATAATTTTTATCAAATATTTATTACTACATATACTTGATATGTAGTAATAAATATTTGATAGTAGCCTAGTCGGTAGCGCGCTCGACTTCAGTGCGAGCGGTCCCGGGTTCGATTCCCGGTGGGGGCTCAAAAATTTCGGTGTTGACCCAGCATCGTGAGGACAATTGGGGAGCTGCTATGAATAAAAAGACAGTGGCGATCACAGTGAGAGCTTCGGCTCTCCTCTCCCAAGCCGTCTGGTCAGCGTGGGAGCAGTAGACCGACTCCTCCCTTCGGGGAGAGGCCTCATTCACTAGTGGATTGAATATGGCTGTGATTTATTTATACAGGGTGAGTTTTTTAAAAGTGCCACACCTGAATAATTTTCAA
>JAGDQP010075684.1:0-10136 GCA_022664845.1 Lepisma saccharinum
AACTAGCTAATAAATTGTATAGAGCACAGCGTGCGATGCTATTGAGAATGTCAGGAGCATATAGGACCACTCCGGGTGATGTATTGAACGTAATACTGTTAATAATACCGTTAAGCTTGCAAGCAAAAACGCAGCAGCGCAATATTGATACAAAAACAAAATATCAGAAGGACATCAGAATTACTAAAAAATTGCCAACTCAAAAGAGGATATAGAGGAAACAATAGTTAAAGTTTGGTAAATCAATTGGGGACTAATTATTAAGAACATCGAGGAACGTTTAGAATAAAAAAAACTGGAACCGAAGCAATGGTATGGTACATTTTCTTAGCGGTCATGGGCCATACAAGACAAACTTATTTGAGCTGAACATAGTCGCATCCCCGAAGTGTAACTGTGAACCAAATTCGACACATAACACGTGGTCCTTTTGTGCCGGATAAATCAACAAAATGAGGATGGGACGGGAAAATGAAATTAAGTAAAGAATTACAAGCAACAACAACAATAGAAATTTTTCGGGATTAAACAAAAATAGAGGCATTGGATCGGTTGGCGAGTGCAATTTCCCACTTTGAGAAAGTGAAATACATAGAAACGCATAGACAAATATAGAACACATAAGGATAAACAACTCAGGAGACTGTAAATAGTATGTAGTAAAATAAATGAATGTGGGTGAGCGGGCGTGAGCGAATGGAAAGCAGGCAAGCGAAAAAAACTTGAGGATATATACAAACTTTGTAGGCTTAAAATCATTCATACGGATATAATCTTCTAAATTAATTCCCCTTTGGCCGACCGAAAGTCGACGCAGTGTGTGTGTGCGTGTGTGATAGGTAGAGACGTGAAACCTATAAACGATGGTATGGACGGCAATCGGAACTCCGAGACGCTGGACTGGCGGAATAAAGAAAATTTTGAATGCGTGTGAAATAAGTGCGGTTGTGAATGTGGTTAAGTGCAGTGTGGAAGTGTGGAGAAGGCTGAGAAGAAGAGATGCGTCCCAGGAAGGCCCCGATCTGAAAATCTGTAGGATGTGTTCCAGTCGCCGGGATCTAGCTCGTCTGAAGGAAACCACTTGCCGCTAGTGTAAATGTGACAGTGATTGAGATAGAAATAGGTTACGGCTAGGTTTGTTAGAACAGATTAGTAGTCGTATAGGAAAAGGGGTAGAAATAGCGATAAATAGTTTAAAGGAATAGGAATATACAACTTGGATTTCACTGATGTGGAATGTTATATTACAATGCTCTTATATATTCATTGGTAGGATAGCAATACTATATATGTAGCAGGAATTCAGCTGTAAATAAAATTATTGATAAAGAGGATAGTCATTCATGTTATAATAAAACTAGAATGAAGAGCAATAGCGAAAATAGTTAGCTAGTGTTATGAATAAACATGATAAGAAATAAATAAAAATAAAATAGTTAAGTGATTATTAAGTGTGTAACTGAAAGGTTAAAAGGGAAAGGGTAATTAAACAAACAAACAATAATAAAATAATAACACAAGTAATAAAGTAACAAATACACTACATAAATGAATTGATTAATGCAAATAAACAATGTAACAAACTCAAGTGAAATCAAACTAAACAATGTACAAATAAAAATAAAAATAGGAGAAAAAATCCCCCGTAATCGTGGAAAAAGGACCTAGGTTTGTCTCTGGGAACTGTGCCAAGAAAGAAAATCCCTGCCCCCTTCTCTTACCTCTTTCTTTTCTTTCTTTTAGTAATATGGGAAATTATAAATGCACAAATATCCTGCCTCCGTGCCTCGAAAGCAGTCAGAGGTCAGGCGGGGAAATAAAGTAGGGATTGGCCTGCCCCAGTCCTGTGAAGAATCCGTTTCAGATTCGCTGCGCCCATCAGGCGCACGATGCAGGGCTGAAGAAATAGTGCTGAGAGGCAGTGGTGGTGGAGGGCCCGTAAATGAAAATGCAAACTCTACCATTGGGGAGATAATTCGTGATTTTTAACAAAAGCCGAAAATTTACAAAAATGCCAAAATTTTAAAAGCTTATATCTCGAAAACTATGAAAGCGGTATTGGGCTCAAATTGTAGAACAGTTAATGCCAAATAAGATATTTGAACACTTTTGCTGTAAACTCTACCATTGGCGAAGATAATCAGTGATTTTTGAAGAAAAGTCGAAAGACCTTGAAGCAAATATAGATGGCGTCATATTTCAAGATGCTGGACGCGAAAATCGGGCACTTCCCTACAAATTGATTGTACTGAGGGTATAGAAGAACTATGCAAAATCTGTCGCCTTAGACCAGTCTGTCACGATGTTTTCTCTAGGCCACTAGCGATGCTTACTATTTTATAGGTCCTGAACTATATGCGAAACTTGCTTTTCATTGTACTTGATATCGTTCATTAGATTTTTTAGAAAATATGCGAATTCCTATGCTGTTATTATAAACATCACCATTCTGACATAGATATGATCACTGAAAACGATATTACGTGTAGTAGATATCATAGTATACATGCTAAGGGAATGATAAAAATTAAACATGTTATGTAATATACACAGGCCAGAGGAAAAAATAAAATATGCTACTATGTACCTATTTGCCTAAAGTATGGAGTAACACTAGATACTTAAAAGAGAAAATCGGCTGGGTCCGTTAAACGGAGTACTTCGGAGCCCACATGAAGAAACACAATAGGTTATGTCTTTAGAAGCTATCTAACTCGTTTAGGACGTTCCGAATTATTCATTTCAACTAAGAATGAAAATATACACATGCCTGTGGTGATAATTAAAAAAAACGATATATTGTAATTAAATATATTTAATTACAATATATATATCCATATTAAACATATTCCTGTTTCGTAAGGAAAATAAAATCGAATCATACCGAGGATTTCCTGTATTTAGTTACTGATACTTAAACTATGTTGCAGGAAATGGATGAAAGATTAAATTGAGAGGCTCGAGCCATTAAATACATGCAAGTCATTCTAACAACGAATATAAAGATATGAAATGAGCTATAAATGTTCTATATTGCGGAAAGTTACAACGCAATTGCCACTACGAATTTTGTGACATGGATACAGATGTTCTTTAATTCTCAGAAAATATAAGCCTAAAAATGTTGATTCCTCCTTACAATGCCATCTGTTTCGGTACGTTACTAATAACCGAAATTCTCATTGAAAAACAACATTCACAACCAGAATTGTTGTCCAAGTACCAGAATTATTAAATTAGGTGAAAATAACCTATTCTTCCTCACACGTAGATATATTAAGTATAAATTATTCAAATTAGCAAGGATTATAGGTTTCCCTGAAAGACTTGAGAAACAATACATTCTTTTTCTATTTAACACTAGTGAAAATTAAATTATTTTTTGCAGACTGGCAAGTAACAGACTATTTTGATGTTTACTCACAACCACAGGAAGAACGGGATGTACTTACAAGTGAACTTCGTGAACTGTTCAGTCGATATCGAGATGATGAATATTCCAATTACTTAGTACGCTTACTTTCATAACTACAATATTAGGCCACAACTTTGTGTTAGCCTCGTAATAAATATGCAAAATACTATACAGGATAGGGCCATACTGTACAAACCAGTCGAATAAAAAAAATAAGGCAGACAGGAATAAATTGTCCGTGAACATATTATAGGCAAAGGGTGAAATGGAACAGAACATACCATGTTACCGGCGGCCATCTTGAAATCCGACATCTTGAATTGAACTTGAAAATTTCAAATGGCAACATGGCAATGCAATATATCAGTATATAATGACATCTTCTTGCAACGAAAATTGAATGGTGGAATGCAATTTAAGATAACTGTCATCGTGTTGCAGTTTTGAACGAAATTAGGGTAGGTTTTGAACTCTGCCGGTTGTTCGGAAAGAAAACATTATATGCCATACACACCTTTTAACACATTCATCAATGCGGAGAACAGTTGTGAACTACAAAAAACACAACCATCATCACATAACATGTTTCACGTGGATGCCGTTGTCATTGAAACACTTCCGCAAACGTCTGCGTGCGCCCTTCGAAGCTCGTGAGGTGATAATTACGCATATGCATAATGTAATACCTCACTCTTAGTGACTCCCTGTTCAGGTAGGAAGCACCATTATTTGGTACACATTAGCATTCAAGTGTCGTCACGAAGAAATATTCAAATAAGTCCGGTTAGCGGATGGTGACGGCCACTTAATTGGGCCACACCTATTAATTAATCTACCTACTAACCACCTGATAAATTAATCACAATATCCGTGTCATTAAATGCTTCATAAGTGATTGTTTGTCACATATGTAAAGGAACATAAAACATGTAAATGGTTTGCGGAAGTTGATGAACTGTCGTATTAATTGAAGGATAGGAGGATAGCAGCTTTATTGGGTAAGATATTATTACTTTCAGCATGGCAATGGTTGATATCATCTGCGGTGGCGCACACTTCGTTCACCCGACATCAGAACAATCTCTATGCGTTTAGCTTTAGTGAGGAACAATAACGGAAAACCCGTTACAAATCTCACAGGCCGTTAGAGATAGACAAATAACAATCACAGTTATGAATTCCCGAGGATATTTTACTGCTAGTTGATATATACTCCGGTGTTCGATGACAATGCTAGTCATATCAGTTAAAAATGTTGTATTAAACTTGGGATATTCCGAAATCCCGGAGTACCGATGTAGCAAATTTTTGGACACACTTAGAAAGAAAATCGCAATTAAAATTTTCGAACTTACTTTCAAAACTCAATTAGTGAAAGTGCGGATTTATACGGTTTCCTTCCTACAACCCAGTCAAGTTTTTATGGTAGGTTTCATATTTTTGATTATAATGTTTTCACTTTCTACAATTGCGAAATTCCGAAATCGACATTCCGGATGTCGGTAATTGAATAACTGACGTCCTAATGCTATCTACTCGACCACCGCTGGTTCTTATACAACATATGTCAAAACCTCAGGTTGGAAAGACTGATTAAAAATAAACTCATAGGGAACACTCTCATAGAGAGTCACTTTATAAACTCTTCAATTTGCACGCCCCATCAGTTTCTTTATAATTATGCATGAACGTTTTTTTTTTTTACATTTTAGCAAAAAATTCCTTAAGAAAATTATGCCTTTAAAAGTTCTTTATTACGACTGTCTTGACCGTGCAAATTAATAACACAGGGATTGGGATAAGATCAAGATAAAATGAATTTTATGTGTAGCAAATAGAAAATTGACAGGTGGAATGGAATGTAACAACACTTTGCGCATGCCCACCGCTAACCTTGGTTGCGTCCCCCAGAGGTTCTGCCGCCCATCTCCCTTCGGAAGCATCGTGTTCCCCTTATACACCTCATTACGTGTGCATCCAAATACATCCTAGGTTTCAGAAGCAATCATTAATTTATGCGCATCCTAACAATTATGAAATAATAAATATGAACATATACAAATATATATTTAAAGAAACAAGAAGAAAAAGTGTTGTCCCGGGGAAGATTCGAACCCGGGAACTTCCACTCAAGAAGCCGACATCTAGGTGAGTCATCCACAAAGGCGACCTGTTAAACAACTCTTCCCAGCTTGTGTTTACAGTGCACGTGTTATGTAAGAAACCTAGTCACAGGTCTTATTTCCAATCTCTGTGCTCAACTGATGGCGTTGGCTTGGTTAATTTGCACCGTTGACAAAGTCCGTTTTATTAATTTTCTTCTGGTTATTGCAGTGTTCCTAATTTTTCTCAAGCTACTGTTGTGTTGCTCAAATCATAGTGTTCTGCAACAAGTCGAACCCGGACCGGTGCAGGTTACTATTTATTTTAGGATAAAGAGGTCATCTGTAATAACTGAATATTAACATATGTTTTTAAAATATATACATATATAGAAATATTTAAAACTAACAGTTGAATGTTCTATTGTTACCCAACTTACAGTGCTGTGCAAAATTTCATCATTGTATGATGTCGGGAAATTAGTTAAATTAACGTTACAAGTTTTCAGGACACCCCAAAACATTGTGAGCTAAAGAAACGAATGTAGAATGCCTTAAACCCCACAAAAATGAGGCTTTTTATCTTTCTGGTTATGTTCTACTACTTTAGAACATCCGCACAATTCATGGATATAGAACCACTAAGAATACATAAGCTAACATATATTTGTTTCGAGCAAACTGTTGTCTTTGTTTTCTAAAATTCAATTTTTAAATTTTCTAACCTCTCTCAAAATTTTAATTTTGCTCCAACAAACCTGCAAAAGTTACAATCGTGTAGAGCTGGAAAAATATCGTCGTTTAAAAAGAAATAAGGCAATCGAAGTTACAAATCGAACGTAAATATCGCTAAATTAAAAAAGAAAAAGTTTCGTTAGCAGCTTTTGAGCTGACATTTGGTGGAGAGCCATCACTTGTTATATAGGATATGGTAGTAGTTTTTTTATTTATCATGATTAATTCCAAGGCACTTTTCACCATCTAACCCTGCTAGGCCTTTTCAGAAATGATGGGTGGTGTTTCTTACTCTTGTAAACATGTACAGAAACTTGAATCCCTCATAAACCAGAAAAGCTAGAGGGCTTAGTCAAAATCAGTTGTGTAGCTCTTGAGGTATCCTTCAAAGATATGGAATCACCATTCTGAAAATTAATATCCTTACTCCAATATTTAGGCTGATAAATTACTAACGAATTGTATAAAATGTGATTTTGAAAAAAAAACAGAGTGAAGAGATTGAATAAAATTCTGCAAAATGTTTTAATATTTAGACCTACCGACCGAGTGTATAAACACAAATAAATCATGACTCTAAATCACACTCCTTCTCTTCTACGGGTGTACAAACATAGACCTTTGCGAAAAATGCCAAATGTCGGGCTTAAATGTCCCAGATGGGTTCTCCTGAAAATGTCTGAAATTTGATATTGAGGAAACTTTGCATAACATTTCTTTAAACGTCGTTCTGATAACTTCAGGTATTTAGGAACCCGCATACGAAAACTAAAATTTTTCTAAAATGGTGATTTAACCATTATCTAAAATTATCCAGGAATGACCCAATTTTACTATCGATAACCTAAACCAATCTAATATTCTTTATCTAAAATCACTAATGTATAAAATGGTCTACTTAGCGTGACTCAATATGGTGATGTTTTATTTAATAAGACAAATCTCTTCAACACTTTTCTAGTTGTAAATGTAGCTCATGGTTAAAACCTTTGCTTTCTAAGTCAATGCCACACGGACATGGGTTCGAACCCTAGTCAAGTTAAGCATTATTTCCTTCTAGATAATTAGTCAATACTAATTTATCTTCACCAGATGACAAAGTATATAATTTCCAACCAATATAGAGAGAACAAAGCCTAACCACTTCCATATGAAACAAGCATTTCAGAGTATTTCCTTACCGAAGTACAGTTTGGTCTCTTAAATAACTCATGGTTCGTGGGGATCATGAGATTTGGGGATATTGAATTTGTATGAACTTTGGAGATCGTGAACGGCTGCTTGCTTTGATGTATAACACCTAGATCCGACTTTAGATATAACAAGATTTATTTAGATGTTATCACCTTTTTCACAATAAACCTTCTATTGCTAAATGTTGAAATTAACACATAAAAATTGACAGTCGAGTCCCGGTCGCGGCGGCTGTCAATTTTTCTGTGTTAATTTCAATTCGTGTTTAACGTTCATTTATAATATACCGACGTTCTGTCAACACCCACCACCTCTCTGATGTTATATTTTAAACATAATTATTACTTATGTCCTGAAATGCTTCACGATTAGAAACAACGCACTCTACCACTGAGCTTACATGAACACATCTATTTATTTCTTCCTGATAGAACTCCTTCTGAAGAAACATGACTGAATTTTCGTTGTTCAAGAGAATTACATTGATATACGTTGCAAATGTTGTTGTTTTTCTCTAATTTCTCTTGTTTATTGTACCATGAATGAAATAACTAAATTCACTGTCTTCTCTTTCATTGCAAAAGTGCTTTTAAGTATGGAAACGTAGGTGACAAAATGATCACGTGCTCAGATGTATGAATGGTTTCGAAATATTGTATCATTACGTATTTATATGAATGTTACTTTTTCTACACTTAATAACATTTCAACATGTCTTATTGCACTTAAAAAAAAAAATCATCTCTTAATTTTTTTCTCAATTGTGAAGGTTGAAACGCCCCAAAAACGTGGAAAGATAAATTGTTTAACTTAACAAAAAAGAGGGGTTGCCGTAGACGAGGTTAATTTATGCAAACGCATTTGACAGGAACAAATTTAACTTTTACGTGCACTTTATTTTAATTGAGCGATAAAGCAACGTTTTTTAGGAACTAAAACTTGGGAAACAGAAGATACCAAGTTTTTTCCACTGGGCAGGAGGTATGCGCAAAACACTGCGGAAAAAAAAAATTGTTTATTTATTTGCTTTTTACATGCTTGAAAATGTTGCCAGGTTGAAGTGAGCAAGGGGTTATTAGGAAGAAATACTAACATACTAGGTTACTTAGAGTAACGAACTAATAGTTACTAGAAACTTAAGTGTTGCAAACTTTGCACACTTTTTATACTTGCAAAATTACACTGTTGAACAATGTGGCCCCAAATACTTTTTAGCATTTATAGACTGGCAAGGGAACCTTACTTACCATATTTTAGGAACGCCCAGTACTACACACCACTACCTAGAAATGAAGATTTAAAAAAATCCGTTGACACACGTAAGGCAGGAATACTATTACTGCTACATTTACACATGAACAACGTTTGTGTAAACGTTTAAATATTAAATTAATAATGTTTATTATGGTACAAACTTTACTACATGCTTGGGCCACACGTATTTTACTATATGTATATAATTTTTTGCAGATAGTTGTAAAACATTATACTTTGAGCTTTTACACACATGTTTATTAGAAAGACAACAACCCTGGCATAGTTTAACATGGAAGGACGCAGTTTTGTGAACGGAACTTAACCTTAAATAGCAGCCAAAATGTTCCCCCCCAAAAAAAGCTTATGTTGCTGGCAATTAATATTTAGTGCATGACAAAATTGTTATTTACTATGTTGAGCACACCACAAAAGTATTGGGATGGTATTGTAATTAGGCTATGACATTATTTTACTTATATTGTGATATTTTTACTGAATTTTAATAACCTTACATTTTTTTAGAATTGTATTACTTTTTAAATATACTTAAACTTTGAATTAAAGAAAAAAAAATATTATTATTTTCGATTATTAATTAATATTATCAGGATACTAACTACTGAACATTTTAAGGAAAACGTGCTCACTTCCAAAGGGAATTTACAAAACACTTTTATTTGCTTAACTTACACAACGTTTATGCGTAACAAAAGGAGGGAGGCAAAAGAAGAGAGATAAAAAAAAATCACCTAAATTTGACATTGAATTGCTACACACAGATATTTTTTACTTTTTTTTTAGTTCAAAAGATTATTGGATAATCTTGTTTCACAATTTTCGTAAACACTTTATAACTTCAATTTTTTAAATGACGTTAACTCAAAACGAAAGTTTGATTTATACATATTTTTATTTGTAATTTCTAAATCCATATACTATATAGCCGCATGGTCACTGACTCACTCACTCACTCACTGACTGACTGACTCATCATCATAATTCACAGGCCAAACTACTGGAGCTACAAACACCAAATTTGGTATGAAGGTGTACGACCATGAGTAGGTAAAGGGAAAAATCCGATATTTTGAAAAAGTCGCCATCTTGGATCCAAAATGGCCGCCAAACCCATTGTTGTATAGAATAGGGAGCCTAAACGGCTGGGGCTATTGAAGTGAAATTTAGTATGGAATTACATTATCGTTAGTAGGTAAGGAAAATAATAGAAACTTTTGTAAAAGTCGCCATCGTGGATCCAAAATGGCCGCTAAACCCATTGTTGTATTGAATAGGGAGGCTAAACGGGTGGGGGTATTGAAATGAAATTTGGTATAGAGGTACACTATCAATTGTAGGTTACGAAAATGTTACATTATGTATTGAAAACCGCCGCCTTGGATCTAAAATGGGGGACCATAACATGCATTTTCCAC
>JAGDQP010075685.1:0-10136 GCA_022664845.1 Lepisma saccharinum
AGTTTGTTAAATTCTAAAGCAAAGACTGAACGAACTTCGCCATCATTATTATCTTCCTTTTCATTCGTAAAAGAGGAAGATGACGACGATATTCAGGAAGTCTATTGCTCGCTAGTGCCGAAGAGAAAGACGGAGGATGATCATGATATTAGTGTAGTATATTCATCATTAGCTCCAAAGAAGAATACAAAGTCAAAGCAACGTGTGTTGGAGGGAGCCGAATATCCTGTTAAGAAGCGTTTGTGTTACGAAAATGGTGGTGTAAAGCAGTGTTCATCATCAATACTATCAAGAGCAGCCGCAGCGGCAGGAATAGCTCCACCACTACTAGGAGGACCAACAGCAGCAGGAGCAGGAGTAGTGAAACCAACACCGCCACCACTTGGAGGAACTCGAGTAGTAGTGAAAAGTGCCAGGTGTGGATGCAAGAACAAGTGGGTAGATGAAAAGTGTATTCGAGTAGCCTTACATCACTGGAATCCTAAAAGTGCATCGATCTGTGATGGGTGTTTTAATGACGAAAATAACCAAACTGGACATGCGTGTTTAGGATATATCAAACCAAATGAACTTGTAAGTGGAGAAGAAATTGAAAAACATTTTCGTAAATGTGTATGGAGAGTGATCTTAAGACCTTCAACAGAGAAAGAACTGTACGCTATATATAAGCAACTTCATCCTGAACTATGTAATGTTGGTGAAGATGAAACAATTATGCGAATTATGAAATATGGACTTTGGAAGGTGGGAAAAGTTCATATGCAAGGTGTTATTGATCTGTTGCACGACAAGGATCGCAAAGCAAAAGATCGACTGTAAAAGGAACAAGTGAAAAATTTCTGACTATTGTGTATTTTGTGGTGGTGGTATTTTTGTTGTGGACTCGTGTGTTTTACAAACCTTTCGTACTTATTTAAAAGACAACCCAATTACTTGTAGTGGGTGCAAGTTAAAGATTCTTCATAATAACTGTATATATGTGTGAATGCAGGCAAAGTGCTTTCAAAACATTTGTTGAATCAAGTGAATCATCATGAAACGTTTGTGGAGTACTATGAAATTTTCAAACGACATGGTCATGTAAGTATTTCCATGAATACTTTTTTTAAATCTTGTAGAGAATTAGTTCATAATAGTGAATTTATTGCTCAACTCATACCCGATGTGATTCATGAGCAATTTTCGGTAGAAAAGTCTGAAAGTGTGTCTTCAGAACAGTACATTATAGATGTGCAAGGATTTAAAATCTCTGCACATGAATTTATTATGAGGGAATTTTGTATTGTAGCATGTGATGCGTGTAGTATTTTATTCCACTGTTTAGTAAAACTTCCTTGTGAGATTACGGAAGTAGGACTAGGTTATCAAAAACAAGTGCAATGGTTAACACAAAAATTTCACGATTTACAGTGGGACACATCAAATGGATACAGCGTTTCACATCTTCGTAGAATCATTTTTCAGATGTGTTCAAGTGAAGCTACATTCTTTTGTAAAGGACTTGAAAAAGCACAGTGGATTAAAAAATTATTTCACTTGCAAAGTGAATCATGTAAGTGAAAAGGAATGTCCTGCCCTGAAATCATTAAATTTAAACATTGGTTTGTCAAAGTGTACTTTTCATGAATCTGTCGATGTGAAAGAGTGTGCATTAAGAAACTGCAACTCCAACATTGGATGAAACATGAGAAACCAAAAACTCTTGTAAATACCTTATCAGCCATGCAAATGTAGAAAGCATGTGCAACTTGTTTTTATATAATACACTTTACTTACTCTTGAATAACAAAGAATGATACTCTACGAATTTGTTTTTTCATTTCAAATCAGGATAAATGATAACAGAAAAGGTTTAAATTATATAATCATATTATTTTTTTTTAAATGAAGAAGAGTAGTATACAATTCTATTTACAACGTAGTTTATTTTTTGTTTTATGATTTGTTTCACATATTTTACTACAATTTGATCATTTTTTCTCAAATGAACAGTATTGAATTTTAATATGATATTAACCCCCCTTACAGTAAAGTAAATAAAGACTATACAAAATAATCCACAAAGGGTGGATGTATTATCTTGAACCTGAATTTTGTTATATTGATACAATTTACAATTTCGTTTTAAGAACGTTATAATTTGCTTAGGAGGTGATCTTGCAAAGGTATCAAAATAAAAATCCCTTGCATTTTCGTTAATATAAGTTACAGTCCAATGACTTTCTCTACTTGAGGAAGAACTTAAATTAACAATAAGTGCTGCTGGAAACTGTACACGAACAGGTAATGTATTAATGGCATAAATGCCTGTAAGTACACTTGCAGATAAACAATCACGTAAAATCACTTTCATCAGCTGGTCCGTCCACATTGTTTGTGATAGGACTTGGAATATATACACATTCATTTTGATTTAACACTGATAAACCAAGTTCATAAAATTTAATATAATTTGCATAAGTCCATCCTTCTTTCACTGCACATCGGAAATAGGAGAATCGATGCAAATAATGAACACACTGTCTTGAGGGATATGCCAATTGAGAAAAGTGAGGACACTTTAATTCTTCTTCTAGATTGATTACATTTTACCAAGGATAGATTCGAGAAAAAATTGTCTTGTTTTCCCGAAAGTATACACTAATACTACTGTGTTAAGTATATTTGGTAATCACACTTTTAACTTCACTGTAGGGGGTATCACCATCCAGTGGAGACCGTAGAGATGCTGAGACAGGTAATCGTTATGTAATCGCAAGGCTGTTGTCAACTGGGACTAGGGGAAAGGAGGTTTAAAGATCCAACTTTGTGAACAATCCAAGTCAGGATTGATAATAACAAGTTCTTTCAAGACTAACCTTTCGTGTTCGTCCTCGTCATTTTCACCACGTATGAGAGCAGAGAAGTGTACTAGAACCCGCATCGTGACTGAATGAGATTGAAATTAAAATGTACCATCGGTATATACGTTTCTATTTTTATCAATTTCTATAATCAAATCAAACTGAACATACACAATACATGATACAGACTGTACTAGTGCTTGAGTAAAGGATATTTTTATATTAACAGGAGAGTCTCTTACAACATCTCAAGTACAATCATCAATACTTTCTGTAGGAGACAGAATAACTGGGAAAATGGTATAACCATGTGCAAAATCATGAGAAGTAATCGTATATGCAGTATTTTGATGAAAGATCCCAGTACCAGAAAACAGGGTGAAATCACTTTAAAAGAATAATGCTCTATCAAAATCGGGGGTTAGGGGAGTGGGTGGATAAAATTTGGAGCCTACCTGAACCTGCAATTTGTTGAGATTGAAATGTTCAAACTGGAGAGGGTTCAGATGATATTTACCATTCATTGCTGTATTTGCTACGAATCCAATCACAAGGTTTTTCGGTACACTACCCAAAAATGAATTATCAATATTAAATGAAGTTACATTTTGTGGAATTGTAATGATTCGTGTTTCCACTCTAGTGAGTGGTAATTTTGCAGTATTTTTTTCCATCTAAGAATTTAAATGAAGAGACAAGTCAGCAGAAATAGTAAGACGACGTGCATATAATACAACTTCTTCTAAGACAACTTTAAAGTTTGAATTGTCAGCAGCCATTAAGCAAAATGAATCTTTATTGCGAAACAGATTTATACGCAAACTTACTTTATTTGGAAGTATATGATCTAGGTTAGCAATATCTGTAAATAAACGTCCAAACATTTCAAAAGGAGCACTACCACTAGCAATTTGCATTCTTTTACGAAAACCAACATTATTTTTATCAAGAGTATTAAATTGTCCAGCAGCATCTTTATGCCATAACGCAAATGTGAGATGAGTTTTCGAAGCATCTTCAGAGTAATTAAGTATTGATTCCAAGAAAGCTCGAATAGCATATGACCCAGAAGAGGAAAAAATAATTTATCATTTAAATATACATTGACTTGACTGAACATAGAATGAAGGAAGTTATTTACTGGTGCTACAACATCAGCTTGCACTGCTGGTTGATCGCCTTCTGCTGGTTTATATACTTCTAAGTTATCACCATTAGCTTTTGTTATTTTACAACGTACATACAAGTACAAGTATGCAGGATGAATATATTCCCCCGGAATGACAAATTCAATGGGACCCTCTGAAGTAAGTGTAGAAATAGGATGATAATCTTGCATACGAGAAGACTCAATAGGAGTTTGAGTCATGGGGACAGTTTGCAAATCAAATTCATTAGTACAGCACTCCTTACTTGATGCTGAAAGGAAAGACATTTTATCACCTAACTAAAAATATCCCTTTCACGATAAGATTTTGTCTTCTTCTTTTTCTTCTTTCTTTTGTTAATAATTGGTGGTCCAATACGTTTAGGAAGAAGAAGAAAAGCTTTTCGTTTACGCGCCCGTCGTCTACCACTACCACTGGGCAACTGATTTATTTTATTTTCGGTATTTGTTCTTAAAGATGAACCCGCCTGATGAACTCTACTTTTAACTGATTCTTTAAATGGACGATTTTCTAATACATCTCCTGCAACTTGCATTCCTGTTTGTAATGCTTGTCGACCAACTGCTTTAGCTCCTTGTTTAATAAGTGGCATAGCAAATCGAAAGAGACCACGAAATAATCCCTATAATCCATGTCCACGCTGATAAACTGGTCCAGCAACGTAAGGGATGCCTCTACCATGAAGTGGAACTTTCATTTTTCACGAGTGATGTTGAAATTGAAGTGTTATGGTCAATGTCCCAGAATTTTTACACAATTTGAGATAGAAAAAGTACCGACTTCAAACTTTGAGGAGGAACCAGCAGCGACGACCACTTTACAAGTAACGCAGCCATTGGATGAAGAACTACAGACAAGTCTACAAGAAACTGCGAAATTATTTGATATTTCTAAGTTTCAAATTTCGGATGAACTAACTAGCGAACAGAAAACGATGTTAGAAAAATTACTGTATGAATTTCGTGACATCTGGTCTTATTTTTCGTCTGACATAGGTATTGTCAAAAATTACAAGCAGAAATTACATATAAAACCGTTCGCACATACCTCCAAGGAAATTCCGTTAAATGTTCATTTAGACGTTAAAGCTCAAGTAGATGCCTTGTGTCAAGCTGGTGTGCTACGTCCAGGCTCATCAGATTACTGCTACGTCCAGGCTCATCAGAATGCTGTAATCGTAAGAAAACCTTGAGGAAGTTGAAGAGTCTGTGTGGACCTCCGCCATATTAATTTATATTTGCATCTATATGCTATTATACAAGTTAGCATGAAATCAGTATTGCACAAATTGAGAAAATGTAAATATATGATAAACTTAGATATTAATAATGCCTACTACTTCGTGCAAATTGACGAAGATTCCCAGATGTATCTAGGCGTAAATATCTTACAAATTTTGTCATTTGTAATGACTCGCAATCCGATGGACTTTCGTTCGAGCGCCGCATCCCTAGCTATTTTATGAATAGCCTTACGAAAGATCTAAATCCGGAAATTGTTAGCTTATACACTGATGATTTACTCGTCCACGGAGACGATTTTTTACGCTACTGGCAACACTGAAACAACGCTTCTTAAAAGTTCGAGAAATTGGTATTCGTTTGTCAATACCCAAAGCAAAATTTTTGTTTTCAAGATTGTCTATTTTGGTTTTGAGGTAGATCAACACGGAATCAGGATTTCTAACAAGATCCGTTCAGCTTTTGATAACTTTTTACCGCCAAAGGATGTGAAATCACTTTGTAAATATTTGGGTTTGTGTAATTTTGCTAGAGCTCAAATACCAAATTACGCCAGTTTAGTAGTAATTGAATTAACCAAACAAGGAAAACGTTATAAGTTGTTGCCGATACACCAAGAAAGCTTCTTGACTCTTAAGAAAGCACTTGTAGGTTTTTTAGCTATGATGCGTTTTGACCCAAAAGCACCAATTAGAGTATACTGTGATGCCGCTCGTGATTTTTTTTATCAGGAGTGTGTTTCAACAAGATCCAATTAGCAAGCAATGGAGACCACTAGGATTTTGTTCACGTCGTTGCACAGATTATGAGAAAAAAACGTGGCACATATGAACGAGAGGTACTGTCAGCAGTATATACCTGTAAAACTTTCCGTTATATTCTTTTAGGTATTCATTTTGACCTATACACAGATAATTCTGCTTTTAGTAAAGCTCATACTGCTCCCGATATACATGGGAAGCTTGCCAGATCGTTTGTTTTTCTAGGAGAATACAGTTTTACGCTGCGACACTGCCCGACACAAGAAAACTGGATAGATATATTTACTAGTAACATGGATCAAGATAACCATCAAGACATGGAAGCTGCTAGTTTACTGGAACTTCCACACAAAACAGCTACAATTACAAATGAAGAACAACGAGAACAAGGAAGCAAATTGTTGGATACACAGATAAATACTTGGAATGCGGTTACTGAGAATTTACAAAAAGATGAAAAAGAAGATGACACATCGTTACAGTTTATTGGAGTACTTTTTGAAGATCTCAATATCCGGTTAGCCCAAAGGCAAGACCCTTTCTTTAAGAAAATCATAGAAACTCTGGAAAATCCAAATCAGGAAATAGATGGAAAAATTTTGAGATTCCAAATATTTCAAAATATTTTATGGTATTTTATACCGTACGCCACCGAAAAATAATAATCTGTGTAATACGAAACAGCTTTGTATACCAGAGGATCTGAGATCATCGTGGTTTGAGTCGATACATTGTACTAGAAATGCCAATCATATTGGTTACCGAAAAACGTACCTTTCCGCATCTAGAAAATATTACTTTAAGAATATGAAGCAATACTTGTCAACACGGATTCGTCAGTGCAATGTATGTCAGAAGAACAAAATTGTCACACAGTTACCTCAAGGTGAACTTTTACAGTTAGAAGTACCTCCTGTTTTTACATCATATGAGTTAGATTCATTTGGAAGTTATCAAGAGTCATATAACGGCAACAAACATATTATTTCGGCTATATATGAAGGTAGTCGATACCTCATATCTCAAGCTGTACCAGATATAAGTGCCAAAACAGTATGTAATTTTATTTACAAATAAATAATACTTCGATTTGGGATACCGATGACTTTAAAAAGCGATAGAATATGTCATTTCGTAGCGCTCACTATATAGAAGTATGCAATCTCATGGGCATTACTAAATACAAATGTTTAGCGTACCAGCACAGCGCAATAGGAATTATTGAGGGTACACACAATTTGCTTGAAGTTATGTCTGAACAGGGAAATGACCATCAAACATGGGATCAACATCTTGATGAGTACGTATTTTGCTTAAACCAGTCAATAAGACCTTCTATGGGCTACTCTGCCAATTATATAGCATTCGGGTTTCAGCCTAGAGATATGGCAGATAGCAAATTCGACATGGTTTGTGAAACTCCAGATAATATTACTCGCCTTCAAGATATGCAACACGCACGACAGCTGGTAGTCAAGAACTTGCATCTTGACTACGAAAGACAAAAGAAGTTTTATGACAGGTGACATAGGCAACACGAGTACCATCCAAATGATTTTGTTCTGATCTCCAATCCGTCATTTCGCACAGGGAATACAAAAGCTTTTACTTCACCATTTCAAGGACCTGGAATTATTGTTAAAAAACTCCACAACAATGCTTATCAGGTTAAAATGAAAAATAAGCGTGGAAACTGGATTATAGAAGATATTGCAATCCAGCGACTACGTCCCTACTATCATGATGTACATTATTTAGAGAAGTATGGTGTTGAACACACAGCAATGGATGAGCAAACAAATTAAAAAAAACAAACAGAAAGATGAAAATCCGTTCTTTCCTGCGTGTCTTCTCAATTTTTTAACTTTCTCTTTTCGTTCGAACACTTCTAGCTACTTCGAGTGATGATTTGAAAGTACAGTCGAGTTATTCCCGACTTTAAAGGAATACTGATTTGACTAAAACATTGGAGGAAATGCCATGTTTTTCCTATATGTCCCCTCACTTTTCAATCATTTATCGATTTGGTTAGAGGTACATTTTTTATGACTTAAAGAACATCCTCCTTTATAGAGATATCTTAATTTACATTAAAGTTTTTTCGTTACGAAAAGTAACCAACATAGAACACTTTGATTTACTTACGCTTTGATACATTATCTTTGTTTAAATTATGGCAAAGTTTTTTTACTTCTATATACTTTTTTAAAAAGGGAAGGTCCAACTATTTTTTTAAATATATTTTGCTATGAATAAGTGTCTCCTTTAACATATGTATAGTGATGTACATATGTTAACAGTACAGTGATGTCTTTATTTCATTATGTAAGTATTTTTTGTATTATTATTTAGGACATAAAATGCTGAGTCCTTAATTATAAATATTGACTCACGTAAGAAGATAAGTAGCGTCAAGGTAAAATTATGCTAATTTCCGTAAACCTTTCCTGTAAATTATGTCACACCGTGACGCGTTATAGCATAAACACAACCAACGATATGTGTTTCTTACAAGCATATAACGTATACCAGAGTAAAGAAAGGAAATACAAGCTTATTTCATACTTTAGAAAGTAATAAATTTACAAAATAAACTTACCTTAATATAACCACCAGTGTAAGCACCCGTCCTGAATCTTCGCTTCGAAGATAGGCAGGCACGCCTCCGAATCCGCAAAGTTATAGATACACCGGCGGTTTTTTTGCCCAAATCGGCCCATATATACACGCAAATCTTTCAAACCTAGCAAGCTGTTCAAAATATTTTTTATTATCACCTCGTTTCCCGCCCAAAATATCTTGTTCACTACGCTATCGTTGTCGAAAGATGAACAAAATCGCAGTTTCCTCGTCCACAATGTATGAGCGAATTGTAGCCTCGTTACTCGCCATTCTAAAACAATGATATGTATAAAGCTTTTCTGACAGATATGCATTACGGCAAATGGAAATTTGATACTTGTGTTCTTTTTTTCTTTTTTATCACGCATACAAGCGGATGGTAACTTATAGCACGGCATGTTACATCAGCATTTCTTGTAGTAACTAATATCATAGAGACAATATTTAACAGGAGACCTTTTCATTGCATTTCTATGTAGTAGTATTAACTTATTATATTTATTATAGCAAAATATCGCAGATTTTTTTCAAAAGGGATAATATGAGTTCGAAAGCTAAATCTTGCTTCTTTTCTTTTTTAGAGGGAAAAGAATTAAAATGGAATACTTATTTCTAATAGCCGTATCTATACAAGTATTAGCTTTTTCCATGGCAATAAGCCCCAACGAATTCCATGAAATAATCCTATCACAGATTGGAGCAACTCTGACTAATAAAGGTTTAGCAGTAAACAGTTTGAAGCTCCTGTTTTCCAATCATACAGTCCGGAAGAGTTTTTCTGCGCTATAAACACAATTGTAACTTACATCGACAGTTAGTTACATAACTATGATATTACATACAAGTTGTTATGTATTAGTATTTATGCTTCGGCTTCTTCCGTCTTTGTATATTGTCTATGTATATATTTGTTAATAATTACGAATCGTAAACAACATACGATCTGCAAAGTTCAACTGAAAGCAGTTCTACCGTTTCTATACATGTCACTATGAATAACCAGATACGGTACTAGGTTCGACCGATATCCCTTACATACCCCCACCAAAAAAAGATTTTCATATATAACATAGTTCTATGTGAAATTCGTCACTATCCACTATGTCTTATGTATTTCCATCCACCATACTGTTTAGATTTTGCACCGTAACCGTTGATATCAATATAGTATATAGAACATGTAAAATTATAGTTACACTGACACTATTATTACTGGGAGAATAAACTTTAAGGTTTTGTATATTGCTATATATATATATAAACACTATTCGAAACACTAAATGAAAAACGGAGAAAAATGATAATAGAAAAAGGATTGAGGAGTCCCGGGTTCGATTCCCGGCGCTGCCAAGGATTTTTTCCAAGGCTTGTGGGTCTGGAACTGTGTCCACCCAGCATCATGATGTAATTGGGGACCTGCTATGAATAATCGGTAGTGGCGATCACAGTGAGAGCTTCGGCTCTCCTCTCCCAACCCGTCTGGTCAACCTGGGAGCAGTA